>CM019214.1:122784512-122827789 GCA_009741485.1 Malurus cyaneus samueli
CTGAGCCGGCAAAGCATCTCCACAGAAACCCTCCGGCAAGCCAAGTCATCGAGCGAGACGCTCCCTGCCCCGCACGCTCCCATCCAACAGGTCCAGAGGAGCAGAAAACCTCCAGGGAATGATGGAAACGGGAGCCGGGCCAACGCCCTTGGCCGTTGCCGGTGCCAAACCATCCCCTTGCCAGAAGAGAGCGGGGCCAAAGCCGCGCGTGCCAAATCCAGCGGCTCCCGGTCCAGACTCCTCCACGGCCAAAGAGGCAAAACCCAAGAGCTCTGCGCCGGGAGCGAGCCGGGGACGCAGCGCTGGCACCGCCACACCGAGCCACTCCGAGCGGCCAAGGTCAGTGCCGGGACCATCGCCTGCCGCCGTGCCCAGGGAGCCTCTTCCACAGAGCCGAATCCTCCCTCTGCAAACCCTCCTGCTGGATCCACGAGCATCCCCACTGCCTGAGTGGTGCCACAGCGTCACACTCGTGGGAGAGGGAGGAAAAGCCCCTCGGCGTGACGGCACTGCTGGGAATGCCAGGAGGCCGGATCCCTCCTCTGACACCCACTCCCGGCGCGGTCACGTCCTGGCTCTCCTCCCCCATGCCATAAGAGGGGATAACGCACCCTCCTTCCCTCTCTGAGCCGATTAACGCCTAGAAAGCCCTCGGAGAGCCAGGCAAGAAGGCTGCCCAGGGCCAGCACCGCTGCTTCTCAGCTCGGCAAGGAGGAAGCGGTGTGGGAGGAAGACCATGGCAAGAGGAAAAGCCCCGGGGAGGGCACCGGCATACGGTGAGCCCCAGCTCTTCTCCAAAGCCCTGTCCCCGAGCAATGTGGGGTGACAACCCCCCATGAGGACTGGACAGTTCTGGGGCCAAGGGGCTGCAGCAGCTGGGGCGAGTCCCGTGGGCTCCCTGTCCCTGCGGGGGCCACGCCGGCCCGCAGCACCCCCTCCCCCGGCACCCACCCACGCATTACTCACGGCGTGTTCATTCATCACGTACACGCTGCTCCACACGCACAGCATCCCCCGTGCCGGGGCTTCCCGGCACCCACCCACCCCGGCACCAGTTCCGGAGCCCCTTCCTAGCGGCTCCAGGGTATTTCCAAGTTCCCAGGTGCTGAACTCGCTGCTCTGCTCCTCTCCCCGGCAGAGCATCCCCGTGCAAGCCGCTGCTGCAAACGCTGCCTCACCACACTGCAGCACGCAGTTCAGGCAGGCAGCAGCCGGCCACGGCTCAGAGAGAGGGGCTACGCACCCCCAAATGGGGCAGCCCCATCCTGGCACCCCCGAAAGGACAGCCCCATCCTGACACACACACACCCCTGCCTCCAAGGAGCCACCTGCCAGGCGAGGAGGACAAGGGACTATGGCGTGGCACAGTTGTGACCCACTGGGCTCGAGGAGCGCTGTGAATTTGGGGGGGCTGCAGCACCCCGGAACGTGCCCCCTCCCAGCCCACCTGTGCCCGCTGAGGCAGCGTCCCCAACGCCACAGGGAGGGGAGTGGTGGTGGCTGCCAGCCAGGCATCGCTTGCTGCCGGCAGCCACTGCATCCCCATGGGCAGGGTGCGGTGACACCCAGGGCACAGCTCCGGGGTCTCATCCCGGGCGGGGACCGCCCGGACGCAGGGATAACCCTGTGCCCAGAGCAGAACCAGCGGCAGAGATGGGGGACGGTGCTGCACCAGCGGCAGGCAGCTCCCCTCTACCTGCAGGGATGGCTCGGAGGGGTGGGAGGGGGCTGGCAGCTGAAGGAAAAGAAGCCAGAGCAGGAAAATCAGGGCTATTCCTTGCTGCCGTCTCCCTGCTGACCTTGGACAACCCTGTGCCTCAGTTTACCCCAGCACAGCAGCCAGCCTGCAGTGGGGGGAGAAGGAGGGCAGCCTCTCCCGGGCGGGGGGGTGGGGAGCAAAGTCACCCCCAAACCCACACCGGGGCGCTGCAGGGGAAGGCGACGAATCCCTCCCGCGTTTCTCCTTGCCCAGCCGGGCTACCCTTGCAGGGAAGGACAAACGCTGCCCGCACCCCCCGGAGCTGCCGCAGGCGCTTCCCCAGGATGAGAGAAGAAATCCGAATGCGGAGAAACGCTTGCCCATCCCCTGATCAAGGGGGACATTCAGGCAGCCGTGTCTCCCCCCCGCCGGGACCCGCACCCGCTTGCTTTCTCCCAAAGGGAATTTCCAAGCCCTGGGCAGAGGCTCAGCCGCACCGGGAGCGCGGCTTCCCGAACTTCCCCAGCTGCAGCCGCTGCCCTCGGGGAGGTCACGGCCAAGCCCGCCGAGCGCCTGCGGAGGGAGGATGCGCCGGGCGCTCCCGGCTCCCCCCGGCAGCGGGGGATGAAGGAATCGCCAGCGCCCCGCCGCAGCGGGAAGCGCTCGGTCCCCGCACCGGCAGCGGGGAAGACGCGAACACCGAAAACCCTCTCCGGAGCCGCAGTCCCCGCTCCTACCCTCCTCCCCAGCCCCTTCCCGGTACCCTCTCCCCGGGACGCGATGCCCCCCCCGCGGTGCGCGCATCCCTCCCGGTCCATGCGCATCCCCCCGCCGCATCCGGTACACCGGGGAAGCGGGGGGGAGACACGCAGAGGCGGCCCTGCCGCCCCCCGCAGACCCGGCGGGCCCCTCCGAGCTCACCCGGCGGAGAACATCCCCCCAGCCACACTCACCTTGGACGGGCAGCCCGCGGGCGCCGAGCACACTTGCTACCAAAGCGGCCACATACCAAATCATAGTACTACCGGCCCCCGGTGCGCAGCATCTTCCGCCCGCCGGGCGGCCGGCCGGGGCGGGGCGGGGCCGGGCCGGGCTGGCCGTGGCCGGGCAGGCTCGGCGGGGCTGGCGGGGCCGGAGGGGCGGCTCAGGGCGGCCGCCCGCCGCTGCGCCCATGCCCGCGCCCATCCCCGGCCGCGCCGCACCTGCGCTCCGCCCGCGCGGTGCAGCCTAGCCTGCGCCCTTTTAGCGGCTCGGCACCGCCCCCGCCCGCCCATGGCCGCGCCCGGCGGAGTGGGCGGTGATTGGCCGCCGCCGCGGCCCGGGCCGGTTCAAGGTGGGTTTGGCGCGCACGGGGCCCCTGCGCCGCAGTATCATGCGCACTGCCGGGAGCGGGCGCGGTCACCTCCGCCGGACGGTCACCTCCCCGCACGGACAGCCGCCGGGACCCGCACCGCTCCGCGCCCGCCCCTGCCCCCGCGCCGCCTCACTGACACCCCCCTGTGTCCAGATGTGTCACCGAAGCGGATCGGTGTCACCTCCCTGTTCCCAGATGTGCCACCGAACCGAATCAGTGTCACCTCCCCGTTCCCAGATGTGCCACCGAACCGGATCGGTGTCACCTTCCCACCCTATCTCCAGATGTGCCCCTGCACCTGTATCATGTCACATCCCTGTGTCCAGATGCAGTGTCACCTCAGATGTGCCCCTGCATGGGCTCGGGGCCACCTCCCCATTCCCAAATGTGACACCAAAACCGAATCAGTGTCACCTCCCTGTCTCCAGATGTGCCCCGCCGATCGTGTCACCTCCCCGTGTCCAGTTGCCACCGACCGGATCGGTGTCACCTCCCTGTGTCCAGTGTGCCCCGAACCGGATCGGTGTCACCTCCCTGTTCCCAATGTCACCGAACCGGATCGTGTCACCTCCCTATCTCCAGGTGTGCCCCTGCACCAGTTCTGTGCCATGTCCCTGTGTCCAGATGCGCCCTGCACGGGATTAGTGTCACCTCTCTGTGTCCAGGTGTGCCCTTGCACCGGCTCGGCGCCACCTCCCCGTGTCCAGATGTGTCACCGCGCCTACTCAGTGCCCCTCCTTGTCCCCAGATGTGTCACCGTACCAGATCAGAGCCACCACCCCACCCACAGATGTGCCCCTGCATTAGCTCGGTGCCACCTCCTCATCCCTAATGTGTCACTGCACTGTTTCAGTGCCACCTCCCCTCCCACAGTTGTGCCCCTGCATCAGCTTAGTGCCACCTCCCTGTACCTAGATGTGTCACAGCACCAGATCAGTGTCACCTTCCCACCCCCAGATGGGCCCCTACACTGGTAGCATGTCACCTCCTGTTTCCAGATGTGCCCCTGCACGGGCTCAGTGCCACCTCCCATCCCCAGATGTGTCACCGCACTGGGTCAGTGCCATCTCCCCATCCCCAGATGTGCCCCGCACCAACTCAGTGTCACCTCCCTATCCCCAGTGTGTCACTGACCATACTCAGTGTCACCTCCCTGTCCCCAGATGTGCCCCCTGCCCTGGTGCAGTGTCACCTCCCAGGCCCCAGCTCTGCCACCCGCCCTTGCTGCCATACACCCGTTCCCTGGCACGCCAATGACAGTTCGTGTCTAGGCAGGGTCACCTCCCTACCACGGGCTGAGCCACCTGCCCCCTGCAGCAGCTCCACATCAGCTGGGCCATCTGTCCCTGTGCCACCTCAGGGTCACCTCCCTGCCAGCTGCTTGGTGCCACTGCAGCCTTTTACTGCACAGCAGCTCAGGGTAACCCAGCTGCCACCATCTGTGCCAGGGTCACCGTCCCACCAGACTGGGACAGACATGCCACCTGCCCCCTGCACCAGCCTGCTGTCACCTCTGCCAGGACTCTGCACTGCTCGGTCACCTCCTTGCCACCCCACAACTTGGTGTCATATTCACCTGGCACCGGCTCAGTGCCACTGTCACCTCTTGCACCAGCTGTATCACCTCCCCCTGCCACTCTGCACCACTGTGCCACCTCCCCTGCTCCTGCTCCACACCACTTGCCCGCTGTGACAGCTCCCACATGTCACCCTGTCCCCTTTGTCCCCTGCTGGGCACAGCCATTTGACAAAGAGAATTGGGGTCCACCCCAATGGAAAACAGGCAGAAAACAGGAAATGCCCCTGTGCTCCCCCGTCTCAGCCCACCCCACCCTCCCTGCAAAGACCTGGCGATGCAGATGGGCAAACCGCGGGCTGGCTCCCCCAGGAGCGTGCCAGCCATGGAAAATGGGCCACTGAGCTTCCCCTAGATGACAGCCAGCCCGGGAGGGGACAGGCTCGCACAGACAGGGGGACACACCGTTTTGTCCCAGCACTCCCCATCTTCCCCTTGCCCACTGGTTGGGTATCTGCGAAGGGTCTGAGCAGCTGCTGCTATTCCCACCTCTTCCCATGCACGTTTGGGAAAGAAGCAAAAAAAAAAACCCAACTCTTACAGAGGATGTGGGAGTTGGAGAAACATCCCACAGCTTCTGCCCGGAATTGCATTCCCAGAGGATCAGATGCTGGCACAGCCCTGGGCAGGAAGCGAGAGCATCCCCCAGCCCCAGCTCACGCGAGCTCCCGGGCAGTTTGCTTCCCCAGCAAATTCCAAGACCTCATAAAAGCCTGACTCAGCTCCTGGTGCTGAGGCCTGAAGTGAAAGCTTGCAGATCTGCACCAGGGGTTGGCACAGTCGAGGCTGACCCTTGCGCTGGGGCAGTTCTGCTCTCCAAAGATGTTCTCCTGTTTCCTGAAAGTCCGGTTTGGGGTGGCATGGGAGGGCAGAGCCCCTTGGCCAGCACCCTCCCTGCACCACTCCTGCCACCTTCAAAGCACCCAAAAAATCCCAGCCATCACTCAGTGCCTGCCAAGCAGCAAGCCCAAGGCTGGCAGAGCTCCATCTGCCCTCGCCCAGCCAGACACTGTGTTCTGGTCTAGCTGGAGCCCATGTCGCCACTCAGATCATCTCCATGTCTTTACCTGGGTTTTGCCCCAATTTCAAAGAGTGAAAGAAGTAATCAAGGGCATGGATGAAACCTATGTTAGCACAACCCAGCCTGGGAGGCATCAGGAGCCTGTGATGGATGAAGGGACCCAGGCCTGGTCCCAATGAGTGCATCCCCAAGCCAAGCCCAGCACAGGAGCTTCACCAACATCCCTGAAGAAACTGGAAATATGGGCTTGGGTTGGAGCATGGCTGTCAGTTCACACCCTTGTTTCTCCAGACTAATTTGCTGGTTTTATGAAATCCATTCCCCACTGTTTTCACACTTCTCTCCCTCTCTATTTATAGCTGGGTTTATTTACATGAGCAGGGCACTCCTTGTACTTGCACGTCAGTCTGTGGTGGCAGAGCCGCAAGAGGGTGAAGGAATCAGTGGCAAGGCAAGGAGCACCCCAACCCCTGGCCATGGCCACCTCCTGCCCAGCACGTGGGAGGCAGGCGGGCACACAGCCCTCCATGCCAAGGCAGGAGCTGCCAAAGGATGAGCTGCAACCAAATCAGCCGCACACACCCCAAAACCCACGAATGTCCTGTCCCAATCTCTGCAGGGCACACACTGCAGCTCCCAGGGGATGCAGCTCGCCCTTCCCACCCCACAGGTGCTGGAGCAGCTCTGGCAGCAGCGTTTTGCTGACCTGTGTGTTGTGCTACTGACCCAGGGATACCCTTGCCCTCCTCACAGCCACGGCCAGCAGAGCCGGCCATGCCCAGCTGAGTCACTTGACAACTGCCCGGTGATAAATTCACCGCTCTGTTTGACAAGAGGGATAAAAAATGTCGCTGTTTTTTTAAAGAAAACAGCTCTGACAGATGAGGCTGGAGTTCTCACATTAGCACCAGAGACCTGGGGGATGCAGCTCTCTCCATCACACACATTCATCTCGGAAAGACACAGCCCTGGCTGAGCCCTGCTGCCATCTCCCTGGCACTTGGCTCTCAGGATCAGGGACAGAGGTTTTTGGGTTGAGAAGTGTCACAAGAAAAGTGGGAACAAGCTACAACTCAGGCTGGAAATTGCGGGAATTCCAGCACTTGGAGCAGCAAGGCTCTGGCTCAGACTTCATGTGGGGCAGCAAAAATACTTGACACAGGAGAGGGGCTGACCTGAAAACAGGACTTGCCAGGGTATGGATGAGTTCCTCTCTCCCTCTAACTCCTCACTGCTGGTGACCAGGCCGGGAGAGCAGCAATCTGGACCCAGCTGCTTCCCACCTGGCCGAGGGATGCTCCAACCCACGCGGGGCTGAGTCTCCCTGCACAAGTACATGATTATTCACAGCCTCCAGCATTTGCATGGCGGAGTCACGAGTCTCACAACACCTGATCTCCCGGGAGAGCTGCCTCCTGCACTTCGGAGGGAACGGCCCACATTCCGAAAGTGGGACTTGGTGTCTCACAGCATCCCACATGGCCCAGCTGTCACCTCCTCCCCTCTCTGCGCGGGGACCAGGAGAGCCCACCCCGTCCCTGCCACCTCAGCGGGGAGGAGCAGCAGGGCAGGGGCCCGCGGAGCGCTCAGAGCTGGGGAGCTGAGTGTGGAAGGGCCGAGAGCTCGGGAGCTGAGCGTGGAAGTGCTGAGAGATCGGGAGCTGAGTGTGGAAGCACTGAGCCAGCCCTGCAGCGTCGCTGCGCGCACAGAGCCGGCTCTTTGGGAACACCAAAACGAGCCCCCTCGGAGGGCGAGCAGGCAGATGGGCTCGGCTCACGCCCAGCTGGGGTTAGGCTCGTTCCCTCCTCGTCCCCTCGCCGGTGGCTCATCCCCGACGCGTGACTCCAGCTGGCAAAAGAGAAGGAATATCCTGCCATGCCTGCCTTGGCTGCACATGCGAGTCGTGGAGTAATCCACCTGTGGCATTTCAGAAAAGACACACTAAACTTGTGCGAAGAAGGGTCAGTTGAGTCACGGTAACAACTCTTTTCCTCCCGTTAGCAGGTCTCCAACGTAGCTAATTACTCATCAGCCCACTAATAGACTCACTCACACAGCACTCCCTGGATCAAGCAGCAGCGATTGTCTGTCTTGTCTTATTAACCTCAAAGAAAGATCCGACTGTGGTAACGCGATACCCCATCCTTATCTCATCACCTGCTTCTCCAGCCAAAATACATCTTCCCGCGGCGTGGAGCATCCCCGTCCCAGCGCCAGCCAGGGGAAGCCTTGCTGTGGGATGCAGCCAAGGTGGGGTGCGAGTCCCCAGACGCACGGCAGGCACTGTGAGCTGCTGTTTGATCCCCCAAGCAAGGGGCAAAGGGACACTGCTGACCTCCCCAAGGACCTGTCTGACCGTCCACACAAGGCAGGTTGTCCCCACAGCGCTGTTGTAGCCCCCCATCCCACTAATCCATAGCGGGACGCATCCCCCCCAGCACTCCTGGGGTCGGTGGGGCTCGCCCCTCTACCCTAAAAGGATATCAGAGCGTTCTCTGCACCCCGTGCAGCCCGGTGGGGCTCTCCCCTCCATCCCAAAAGGATATCAGAGCGTTCTCTGCAGCCCGGTGGGGCTCGCCCCTCTACCCTAAAAGGATGTCAGAGGGTTCTCTGCACCCCCTGCAGCCCGGTGGGGCGCTCCCCTCCATCCCAAAAGGATGTCAGAGAGTTCTCTGCACCCCCTGCAGCCCGGCAGCGCTTCGCTGCCGCTCCCACCCCCCGCAGCCCGGCACTGCCGCCCACCCCGTTACTCACTGGGGCTCTCTGGCACCGGGAACGCGCCTCCCTGCGCGGGAGCACAGGCACAGCACGTGCTCCTGGGGGCTGCGGCACTTGTCATCGGCACTGTCATCGCCGTGAGTAACCACACTGTGCCTTGGCTTCCCCGAGAACATCCCGAAAAGCAGGAAGTGCTCGTCCTTACTGGGGGGGGGGGGGGGGGGGCGCAGATCCGCGGCAGCTGCTCAGCCCTTGCACCGGGGGAAACTGAGGCACGGGGTCCGGCCGTGCCGGACAGCTGAGCTCCCGGAGGGAGTGGGACAGGCTGGGCCAGCTCAGAGGTGCCCTGGCAGGGTGGGGAGGTGACTCGGGTGACTCAGGGAAGGTCAGGCGGCCGGGCTGGCTCAGCACCGCGGGGCGCTCGCCGTGTCCCGGCGCTCCAACCTCTCGCCCTGGCATCCTCTGCAGCCCCTGCACATGCAGCGTGTCATCAGCTGTGACACACTCTGCTGACGTCCCCGGATCATGTGGCATCAACCCCGGCCGTAATTACCGGCGCAGGAGCTCTTCTCCCCTCCCTGTTCTCTGCTGCTGCCGGCCGTGCCTGGCTCCCCGGGGTCCGCGGCCAGAGCCCAGCCCGCTGCCCCCTAAATTGGGGGGCTGCTCATCACCCCCAGGCACGCAGCACACCCCCAAACCCTGCTCCCCTCGGAGCCTTGCTGGTTCGAGGCAGGGAGCACCGGGATGCAGGACCCCCTGCAATCCAAGCATTGCCCCCTCCCCTCCCAAAATCCCACCAGCACGTGCTGCAGGAGGGGACAAGCCTGTCGGGGTCCCCGCCATGGCTGGACACCCCAGGAGGGGACAGGCAGGTGCCAGGCTGGGCTGGCCGAGGGCAATGAGGAGCACTGCAGCCCTCCCGAGGAGGGGGAGCCGGGCTTGGAAAAGGCTTTTGCTTTTTCTGCTTTCCTTTTTGCCGGAGAGAAGGGATCTCTTGTGCAGTGCCAAGAGGCACGGGAGGCTCAGAGCTGCCTTTGTTCGAGGGGAGAAGATGATGCAGACCCTGCAGCCTCCCTGCTCAAGCTGCACCAATTACTGCTCTTCTCCTCCCTCAAAGGGATCATCGTGGGTGGGGGGCTCGGGGTGACCCCCGAGGACTCAGCAGCCAGAGACCATCCTCTGCTGGGTCACTTTTCCCAGGGATACCCCAAAACCAGGGCACATCATGGATGGGGGAAGCAGAATCAAACCTCCCGGGGACCCCCGTGTCCCCCCAGCCCCCTCCTGCTGCTCCCTGCCCCACAGCAGGTGGGCAAATCCTCACCTCCCGCCAACAACAGCCTGACAAGCTGTAACAGGATTGCCCGAGGCCACAGCCCTCCAAGCTGTCTGCTCCTGCCCAGCAGGCCAGGAATGGTGAAAAGAGGCTCCAGCCCTTCCAGGGGTCCCCTCCAGCCACAGCCCAGACACCGCAGGGAAGGGTTGAACGAGAAGGTGCCTGGGAGACTCCCAAGCTCAGAGCATCAGCACAGCATCCCCAAACCCTCCCTGGATGAGGAGAGAGCCGGGGATGAAGGTGCAGTGAGCAGGAGACACTGCAGTCAGGCACAGAGGAAATCCCTCTCCAGCAGTCACACAGTGACACCAACCTGCAGGTCCAGGGGCCACCCAGGTCACCGTGCGGCCACGGCATCCTCAGGGGACACAGGGAGAGGTGACAGCCCCCCAAGGCTCTGCTGGGCACGCGGGGGTCCTGCACCACAGGGACACACCGCTCCCCAAACCATCCCCTCGATGGAGACGGGCACAAACCAGCGAGACGAGTTGGCCAGTGCTCAGCTGCCGCTGAAACCAGCCCGGCGAGCCAGCCCGGCCCGGGAGCAGCGGCTGTCGGCACCGCTTCCCGCAGCTGGGCTTGGCTCCCAGTCAGCTCCCCCCTCCCCAGGCTCCCTCCCTGCCAGGCAGCAATCAGCCCTGCATTCACAGGGCTGCGGGAAGATGACTCGGCAGCGAGTCAGACCACTTTGGGGACAAATGTGCAATCAGTCCCCAGGAGCACGCCTCGCTCCCCTGGCAGGCCGGCACAGCTCCAGGGAATGCCCTGAAGGAGGGGTGTGGGCATGGGTAGCACAGCACCTTGCTTTGCTGCTGTTCCCCCATCCCAAAAAATAACCCCCCCCAATCTGGGGTGCTCGCCCACTCCTGCAGCATCCTCCTGCCCCATGAGCTCCCAGCTTGGGCAGAAGGACCATGGAAAGCTCTGTCCCATCTATCTGCCTTCCCTGAGGATGGTCCCGGGAGTGGAGCAGCTGGAAAGCCTCAGCTCCAGCCTGTTCTCCCTGTCAGACAGCAGCAGCACAACTTTCCAAGCCCTGAGAGCCTGGGATCCTCCAGGCTGATGTGTGCCCTGATCCCACCCGGCTGCATGAGCAGCCCCAAAACCAACCTGGGCAGCACAAGAGCCACCCTTCAACCCACCAAATTCAGGCACAGGCCCCTCCCCTGCCATCCCAGCCCCGATTTCCACAGATTTGATCCCCCAAACAACATTTCCCTCCCCATCTCGGGCACTGGTGTGCCGCTACTGCCGCGCACTGACATTTCTTTCCCCGGATGCCACTTATTTATAGCACGCCTGACCTTTTCCCCAAGTTTACATCCTCCTCTCCCTTCCCTTCCACCCACCCAACTCTGGAAACCACCCCCGGGATGCTCCTAAGCCTGGCTGTGTGCAGACATTCCCCAGGGCCCCGTTGGGATGTGGTTCCCCCCATGGACAAAGCTGGGGGTGTCTTCAGGGCCCCTCCTTCCCCACTGCGAGGAACCGCTTCCAATTCAAGCAGCTGCCTTTGAAATCCAGATGGTTCATAATTCTTGCCGGGGAAGAGGAGAAAGTCTGAGCACAGCCCCCTGCGAAGGAGGGCTGGGGAAAGCAGCAGGCTCCAGCCGTGTGGGTGGGATTTGCCAGCGAGTTGCAGGCTGGAAGGGCAAGGGAGAGCCGGGAAAGCTTCAGCATTGCAGCCCAGCGCAGGGCCCAGCGCTGTTCCCTCGAACCGCAGCGAAATTTCACCCTGTTTTCCCCAAATAGATCCCCCATCCCTCTCTCCTTGGGCAGTGCAGTGGGTTCCCTCCCTTGCAGGCGCCTCCCAGCACCCAACCTCTGCTCAAACTGGGAAAAAAATTGCTCTGTGAGCTGGAGAGGCTGCTCCAGTGGAGAGGGAAAGCACGTTTGGAAAACACCCAGCTTCAGCATCCATCCCTTCGCAGAGCAAAGCCCGTGTCCCCTGCAGCCGGGGGTGTGGGGTGGTCGGGTGCCAGGAAGGGCAGCCCGGCTGCTGGAGGAGCCCCTCACCCTCGCTGTCTGTCCCTCTGTCCCTCTGTCCCCCAGGCGATGGCTCCGGCGGCCACCCCGACCCCCCGGCAGCCGGCCCGCGCCGCCTCTGCTGCTCTAATTACTCCTCTCGCACCCGGCGCGGGGCCCTCCGACCAAATTACGATCGATCCTTTGCTCCAGCCCAATCGATGCCATTGATTGAGGCATTAGAAAGACAAATCCGGGCTCCCGCCCCGGGAAGGCGGCGGCAGCCTCGGGGGGTGGGATCCACCCTGCATGGAGAGATGGGGGATGCACAGGGATGCCCTCACTTGATGCTCTCCATCCCTAAGGAGAGAGCAAACACCCTCGAGGTCCTGAAAGCACCAACTCACTTGTTCTCCAGCCACTGGACACAAGACAACCGCCAAAAGACATCAGGGATCCGACTCCTGGAGCACACAGCCCTGATCAGTCTGAAATCACTGGCAGGAAAGGACTTCCCTCCTAAAACCTCCCCTGCTTCTGCCCAGCTCCCTCTCCTTTCATAAAAGAAAGGATTTTCCCTTAACCTGCTGAATCAGCAAATCCAGCCTGCATCCCTGCATCCCAGCCACCTGAATTAAGCAGCAGTTTAATAGCACGGGCAGCTGATGAACCAAATAACCCGGGAAGAAGGAGAGTTCAGTGAGGCGGCCCTGCATGGGATTGGGATGTTCTGGTCCAGCTCTGAGTGGGATGGGGATGCTCTGGTCCAGCCCTAAACGGGATGGGGATACTGTGATCCAATTGTGTGGGGTGGTGATGCTCTAGTCCAGCCCTGAATGGGATGGGGATGCTCTGCTCCAGCCGTGAATGGGATGGAGATGATGTGGTCCAGTTGTCTGGGTGGGTGCTCTGGTCCAGCCCTGTGGGTTGGGGATGCTCTGGTCCAGCCCTGTGGGGTTGGGGATGCTCTGGTCCAGCCCTGTATGGGTTGGGGATGCTCTGGTCCAGCCCTGTATGGGATAGGGATGCTCTGGTCCAGCCCTGTATGGGTGGGATGTCTGGTCAGCTGTGTCGGTCACGGTTGCTCTGTCCAGCCTGATGGGATGGGGTGCTCTGGTCCAGCCCTGAATGGGATGAGGATGCTCTGGTCCAGCACTCCCTAGGAAGGGATGCTCTGGTCCAGCCCTGCGGGGTTTGGGGATGCCCTGGTCCAGCCCTGTGGGGTTTGGGGATGCTCTGGTCCAGCCCTGATGGGATGGGGATGCTCTGGTCCAGCCTGTATGGGATGGGGATGCTCTGGTCCCATCATACATGGAACAGGGAGGTCATGATCCAGCTCTGTCCAGGCACAGGGATGGGCCATCCTCCATCAGACCACATGAGGAACAAATTCCAGAGCTGCCCACCAGCCAGGCTGCAGTGGGGAATAATTGAATCACAACCTCGACAAGGGATCACTGGCTAAAATCCCCCCTGGCCCAGCGTTACACAGATGGGAAACAGAGGGGGGCCACCCCTGAGCCCCCTCCTCCTGTGCCTCCCAGGAGCAGATAATAGACCCCGTGTGAGCAAATTACAAGGAATTTGCAGCCATCCCATCTAATCCACAGGGGAGACATCTGAATCCTACAAGGAGCATTTGGCTTCTGGGTATAGAGGAGCTTAGAGACATGCAGAGGCATTAAAATCACGCATGGGGATTAAGCTGGGAAGTGGGAAGGGAGAGCACAGCTGGAGACCATGGGTGGCTGTGGGAGAAGATGGTTGGGGCTATCCAAGGGCTGTGGGCAAACTGGTTTTGGGCAATGTCCAAGAGTCCTGGTGTCCTGATCTGGGTTTGGAGCTGAAGCATCAGCGGTGGAGATGGGAACCAACAGATGCTGCCAGACAGGTGGCATTTGACCATGGTGTGCTAGGAAGTCACAGGGTTTTGGGTGACATCTGCTGCAGCCCATGCCCAAACCCACACCCAGGTCAAAGCACCCGGCCTTGGGGTAGAGCAAAACCAGCCCCAAGCATCCCCCAGGATCGAGTCCATGCCAGTGGGGTCTTCCAAGGATAGACTTTGGCAACGTTCCTCATCATTTGGGATTTATTCTGATCATCTCTAATCCTCTGCCTTGATTGCTGCTGCTCCCAATCTCATTAGCTGGGCTACGCTGGGTCGTTATTGATGTTGGGGGGTGTTTAAAATTGATATTAATCCCATCTCGATAATCTGGTATTTATTGATTTTTATTTTTAACCTCTCGTGTTATTAAGATGAGCTGTGCCAGGTCCCCGTTTCTGGGGGCTGCCCCATCCTCGTGCCACCAGGAAACCCTCAGAGGTGTGACACGCGATGCCAAAGGCTCCCAAAAACCTGGTTTATCCCAACCCACGGAGGAGATGCAACCTCTGGCCTCTGCATCACCAAGCTGCCGACAAACCCAGCAGCACTGACCCCCAGTTGCTCTCCTTTAAACCTGTTATTATCATTTTTCTTAATTATCGCAGAAAGAAGCAGCTTCCACTCGGCACGTTCGGGGGCATCGCGAGAGCCTGATGAGGAAGGAGCCATTAGCACCCCATCAAAACAGCATCTCAAAAAGGATCTTTGACAAAATTGTCACCGGAGAGGCAGGGGGAGCGAGGCAGCCCGGCACGGTTGTACATCATTTTGACAGCTCGTATTAAAGCAACTTCAGGCACCTCTGGGAAATTACCTCCCCGTTAAACAGAGCTGGGAGCAGGCACAGCGCCCGGGGGTGAGCTGGGGCAGAGCAGGGCAGGGAGGGGGTGCAAACCGAGGGTCTGTGCCTCAATGTCCCCGAGCAGGGACACAAAGCCACAGCTGCCACAACCCAGATGCTCGGAAGGGGTTCCCTCCTCAGCCCCTCTCCCGATGCTGAGCTGCAGCTCAGAGCTGATGGCTGCTCAGCCGCCTCCTCTCCAGACCCTTGGCAAAAAGCAAAATGCCAATAACTTGGGGAACAGCTCGTGTTTAGCTTGGCAGGCCGGCTATTGTTCCTATACTGCAAACGCACGGATGGCACAGACACGTTTGGAGGGAAAGCAAGCTGTTCCCCCAGCCCCGAGCTGGAGGCACATCCAGAAGGGCTTTTTGGGACAAAACCACCTCCAAAGGCTCCCCAAATTAATGGGGTGGGAGAAAACCTGCTGCAATATCCCTTCCATCCCCATAGTAACCCATCCCTCCATCCCAATCGGGCTGCTCTGGGCATATTTCTGCCCAAAGGCAGCAAGTTTTTAGCACAAGGTAGGAGAAAGCATGGAGCAAAGCCAAAGTCAAGTACCACCAGCTCCAGCGAGTGCCTCGAGGAGTTCAGGGGCAGCAAAGCAATGCAGAGGCAGCAGTCCAAGGTAAAGATGTGGGGGTAGGGAGGGCAGCTCGGTGGTCTTGCTTTATTTTTAGTTGCTGGGTTTCCGAGCCAACAGCTTAACAGGGGAGGTTGTTTTAATTGGAACTCCAGTCACTAAGAAAAACACAAGGAGAGTAAATATAGAAAAATAGTCATGTTTCTGAAGGTTCTTTGGTATTTGCCTAATTAAATGGAGCGTTTTAATTACAAATCAAACAGTGCCATTTAAAAAAAAAATAACCCACAGGCATTCGCCTTGATTTGAAGAGCAGCTGACACCGACTTGGAAAAATAAGTCTGGACCCACTCATTTGCAGAGGAGAGTTGGAGTGACCAGGATGGATCAAAACCATCAGGGTGATGAAAGATGAGGAGCCAAAAGATGAGGAGTTGATAGACCCCAAGTGATCTGGGATCCAAACCCACCCCAGGTCCCAGGGATCCCTAACACTTTGCTTCTATCAGGGAAACACATTGCTGGAGATCCTCAGCATTGTCTGAAGGTGGCTATCCCCTGGTCCAGGGGTGGGAGAAACTGCTGGTACTGATGTTCCTCAAAGCCAGACCCCCAATTCCAGGATTTGGGAAGAGCCAAGCAGCCCATGAACCACTCGAGAGCTACAGACATCGAGATACCAACGATCTGGGCACACACAATGAGCAAAAAGCCACTTTCCTGTGTTGTTCCAGACATCCTGGTGTCAGGCATCACCAGGTACTGAACCTTTTCCAAGCTAGAGACACCCCAGAGCTCTTTTTGATCCTTCCTCCCTCCATACCTGAGCAATGCACAGCCATCACTCGCAGCTGTGCAACCACAGCTCCCTGCCTGCCACTCTGGAAACGGCTCCCCAGCAATTACCTCCACAAAAAAAAAGTTATTAAGAAACGTCTTATTCTGGAAGGGATTAGAATGGCAGTCATTAAAAAAAAAAAAAATTGGCATGAAGAACTATGTATATTGCAAAACAAAATGTGTTGCTTTTTAATATGTTTTTATAACCCAAACAAATTTGTTTCTCACACTCCCAGGCTGGAAAAAGGAGCCGTCCGACAGTTTAGGATTGCAGTTTGCAGTCAGCTCCGCCAAGGAATCTGTTGCAAAGCTGTCGCAGCAAATAAATGCCGGTTCCCTGCTGTGCTGCGGCTCCGCCGGCCCCGCTCCGGTCACCGCACGGCCGCGGCTCCCGGGGAAGGTGACACGGAGCTCGGAGCCGCGGGGACAGCAGCCGCGAGCAGCAGCCGCACGTACCTGCCTCACCCCCGCTGACAAGGACACGGTGGCCTTGCACAGGCTTTGTGAGCAGGCACAGCCTCTGCAGGGGCATCGCCCCAGCCCTCCGAGGGCTGGGATTTCACCAGGAGATGCCCAGAGGGCAGGAATCCTCCTCTGACCACCCCATCTCCGTGCGCTCCTTCCCCCACCACCATCCCCTTTCCCCTCTCCCACCCGGGCCTGACTCCTCACCAGCGAAACGGGAGCAAGAAAATCCCAGCAGATGACTGGATTTATTTATTTATTTATTTTCCCGGGAACAAGTGCAGAGCCCCAGCTCCTCGAAGCCTCGCCGAGATGTGAAAGCATTTGAATATATGAGCATCCCTTTGAGGCTCTGACAAGGAGATGCAGCTCCAGGCACAGCCGGAGCATCCCTGCAACCTAAAGCCAAGGATGCAGGAAAAACACCTGCAGGGACCTGGGGTCATTCCCATGCGGGGAAAGGACCAACACAGCCTTGGTGAGCTGGGAAAACCTCAGAGAATCCTTTAGGAACAGGGCAAGCAGAGCAATCCCCTCCCTGCAGCAGCCCTGCCCTACATGCTTTCCTCCCCCAAAACATCCACGACTGTCACCTGCCTTTCATCACTAGAGCAGCCAGACAGGGGCAGGAGACGCTGCTCCCAAATTCCCCACGCTGTCATCATCGCAACCGGGGGAATCTGGAGATTCCCAGCTGGCTGCCTGAGGGGGTCCAAGGAAATTATGCATTCCCTGCAGGAAAGCTGCCTGCAGCAGGCAGGGAGCCATCCCCGGCAGCCCCCGGGGGGGATGCTGGAGCTCGCTTTGCTTTATGCTCCGAGAATGGCTGATTCACGCTCATCCCAGGCTTCCCCTGAAAAACCTTGGATGAGGACAGCACTCCAAGCTGGGCGGGTGTCTTCCACAGCCCCACGCTGGGCTTCCCTTCGGGAGGGGAGCTGTGAGCCAAAACCGTGGCGTTTTGTGTAAAAACATGAGAGAGGGCCTTACGAATTAATTAAGGAGAACCAGGCATTCCTGGGGTAAACCAGCCCAGCCCCAGCGACCTGCAGCTCTCCCCTTGTGCAGCTCCGACCCGAGGAACCTGCCTGGTTTTACGCAGCACTAAAAAAAGCCATATATTTTAATATAATTTTGCCTTTAAAATGAAGTCCTTGAATGATGTAAAGCAACAGATCAAGGATGGTGCAGGCTCAGAAAAGGAGCAGAAAAGGAATCCCCCAACACGAGCCAGGTTAGATGTCAGGGGATAGGGAAAGCAGGATAAAAGCAGGGAGAAAAATGTCCTGGATGGAGGAAAGAGCTGGGATTGTTTTCAGAGCACTTTCTGCCCTGTGAGGACAGGCTGGGCAAGGAGCAGGAAGAGCTTCTGGGCACCCATGAGCCGTGCCCACATTTCCCCTGTACCCATCACCCCAAAACGCTTCCCATCCCTCAGAATCCCTGCGACATCCCCGGGCTGCACCTGAAGCCACGCACGCATGCGAGGATGGATGCAATTAACGGCACCGCGCTTCGGAAACCCCTAATTGGTTTTCAGGACGGACGCAGGTCTCTGCTCTTGGGTAACTCTGCCCGTGAGCAGCACCGGGAGGGGATTAGAGCAGGGGGACAGGAGGATATTTATGACCGCTGCGAGATAAAGAGCGGGGTGAGGCGGGTGACGCTTATCCCCCGGCACCGCTCCATCAGCGCCGCACCCAAGGCGCGATAACGGCTCCGAAATGTTGGGTGTGATGGATGCTGCGGGAGACTGACAGTTGCTGGGGCAACCGCAGGCAGAGGTGCCCAGTCCCCCCCTCCGAGGGGCTCCAGGAGGGATGGGGTCCCCCCGCCAGGGTCAGCTGGGGACAAGCTCATTGGCCGGGGAGCAGCATTACACGGCACAATTAATTTTTATGGGTAGCCGCGGTTTTAATTGCTTTGTGGAGGCTTGAGGGTGCGTTTACAGGAGCAACATGAGGGATGCAGAGAATGAGGAGACCCCTCCGAGGGGCTGCGGCGGGGTGGTGGGACTCGAATCCCCTAAATTCACCGCTGATTTTGGAACAAAAGCATCTCCCCAGGCAGCTCTGTAAGCCAGGCAGGCTGTGCCTGACTGTGCCACGGGGTATCAGGGAACACGCCACCGCATCCATCTCCCTGGATAACGAGGTTTTCCTCGCCGGGAGCGGGGAGCACAGCACGGGGGATGTTCATTAGTGCCTGCAAAGCCACGTGGAGACACACACGGCTGCCAGGGCACGGCACGGACCCTGCAGATACACACGGGCGGGAGCTGCGGTGCTGAACCAGCCACAAAAGGTCTGCTCCGGCCCAAAATTACCCTTTGTGTCTGGGAAACGAGCAAAAAACAATTTCCCTGTGTACTGAGCAGCACCAGCACGTTTTCCTGTCCGTAACAAAGGCAGGGAGAAGCAGGACTGCCCTAACAGGCCACAGCAGCCACTCCGTGCCCAGAGCCCTCCAAGCAGCATTCCCTGGAGCTCAAAGCAGAATCCACACTGAACCACCTCACACCGAAATCCTGGTCCTGCTGGAGGATCTGCCCACTTTCCCTATCTTGATGCACACACCAAGGATGGTTTCCCAGGGGAGGGGACACCCTCTCACAACCAGCACCATCACACAGCCCAGCCATGCTGCCAGTACCTGAGAGCCACAGGGTCACCAAAAGGAGCAGGAGCCAGGCCAGAGAAGGTGGAAGGGGTTCCCCTCCCCTCATGTTCTGCAGCTATGGGTTTGGGATGCTCTGGGTGCTTCCCATCAGGGCTGTTTTCACTCCTGCATCCTTTTCCACCCCACATTCTGCTCCTGTTCATGCCCATGCCTTTGGGAGCTCTGTCCCCCTTTACTCCCCTCACCCATGGGAATGCCTTGTGTTCCCAACCCAGGGCAGTGATGTCCTCCCCCACTCAAAATCCTCTTCCCCACTTCAGCCCACATTGATTATTTTCCTCCATTAAGAAGCAGCATCCGTGGCTACAAATCCGCCAGCGGCTCATCCCTCACCCCGGCCTCCCCTCTCCAGGGCTCCTCCATTAGTGCCTCCCTCCATCCATCCATCCATCCATCCATCCATCCATCCATCCATCCATCCATCCATCCATCCATCCCAACATCAACCTCATCAAAAGCTCCTTAAAAAATCCTCTAAGCCAGGAGTAAACTCCCCCGCTAGGAAGGGGGCAATGTGTTCACTACCCTGCCCTCCATAGCTGCGGGGCAATGTGTGCACCTGGCCCAGCAGAAAACTCCACACCAGAAAATCTCCACACCAGAAGATTCCCCACCAGAAAACTCCCCACTAGAAGATTCCACACCAGAAGATTCTACACCAGAGAATTCCACACCAGAAAACTCCACACCAGAGAATTCCACACCAGAGAATTCCACACCAGAGAATTCCACACCATCACAGTGCCAGTGCCTGCACAGAGCTGTGCCCAGACCCACCGCACTCCAGCAAATCCCCCAGCCCCAGTTGTGCTCCACATCTGGGGTTTAGGAACATCCTTTGTGAGACACCTGGAGATCCCTGGGGCAGGGGGGAGTGCAGAAGGTCATGACCCACAGCCTCATGAGTCTCCTCCATCTCCTCTGTGGATCAATCACCTCCAATTATCCCCGAGGCACCGGCACTGGCACAGCCCCTCCCCGGGCACCCGCCCCCGGCTGCCGTCCCTCCAGTGACACCGGGGGAAGGCGGGGGCAGCGGACGAGTGGGCGGTCATTGCTCCCCAGGAAAAATGAGTCCCCCGTGCCCTGCCCTCCTCCTCCTCCTCCTCGCCGGTCCCCCAGGTCGATGCACAAAGAACAGAGCGGGTTGCCGGCGGGGCTGAGTAATGCTCGGAGCCGCTCCTCCCCGGCAGTGAGTAATCCCGCTTTTGTCTCCCGCGCCGGCACCACATTAGCCGGGAACACGGCGTTAAACGCGGGGAATCGGCGCTCGCCGGGAACACGGCGCTCCTGGCACAGCCCCGGCTGCGGCGGTGGCCCGGGGGCGACACCGCGGGGGTGGCACTCGGTGCTTGCACGTCACCGATGCCACCTCTGCCCAGGATGTCGTGGCATCTGTGCCCGTCTGGGGACACCTGGGCAGCACCTTCTGCCCGGGCACAGCCAGTTCGGGGTTTCACGGCACCCTGGGGTCCCCTCGTCCCCTTGCTGGACCCTACGAAGCATCAGGTCCGTGGAGAAGCACATCCCCGCTGGGTGCCATGGAAACGTGGAACAAAGGAGTCTCCGCTTCCACCTGGATTTTCCTCCTTCCCGAGGAAACACCGAGGTGTGAAGGGTTTGACCGCAGCAGCGATGGGTTGCTCAAAACTCCTTCCTGCATTCTGGGCTGGGGGTTTCAGCCCTGGAGTTGCCCTCAGGGCACATTTTGGGGTGAGGGGGTCAAGCCCGAGGGTCCCAAGAGCATCCTGGCTCTGAGTTCCTTGGTACTGGCGGTACCCGGGCTGCGGCAGCGGCGCAGGGCTGGCGGGCGGCTCCTGCTCCGGCACCCACACGGCAGATGGCGAGCCTCTCGCCTTGTGATTGGATTTTTTTTTAATTTTTTGGCTGTTATTTCGGTGCTCAGCCCCCTCTCCCCTCCCTTCTCCCTGCCGTGTCCCCTGGCCACCTCCTCCCCGGGAGGAGCAGAGAGGCCGGCCGTGGAAAGTGTCGGATTTTTGCACAAGGGAGCAGAGCCCGGCTTTCAGTGCCAACCTGCACATCCTGCTCCCCTGTGGGACATGGCAGGCTGGCAGTGCCCCACATGGGACAGCACTGGTCCCAGCCAGCCCCCAAGCTTCCTGTGGTCTGAAAGTGATGCCAGACAGGGTGGGTGATGCTGGTGTCCCCTGGCTGAGCACATTCCTGGGCACGGGGACATCCTGCCGTGCCCTGGGGAGGGGACAGACCTTGGAAGCGCTGGCAAAGGGACAAACACCAGCCCCCTGTCTGCCCAGCATCTCCCTGAGGGGCCATTGGAGACACACGAGTCTGCTGGGTCTCAGAGCAGTCCCCAGCAGGCAAGTGACTGGTGTCACCAACCTGATGTGACAAGCAGCACAGACAGCCCGAGGGATGTCCCTCCTCAGGGCCTGCTCTGTCCTTTGCAGGGGCCCTGACAGCCCGGTGCCACAGCGAGGATGACGCCACTCGTGCCCACAGCACCCAACAAAGCCCCAAAAGTGGGTCACGGCCACCAGCAGTGGTCCACACCCCCCCAGCCACCCACAGGAGTGACCAGCGCTGATGAAGAGCACGGTGACGAGGCTCTGGGATGCTCCTGTGGGGACCCAGTTTCTTTCCCAGCCCCTTTTCCCTGGCTGTGCAGCCCGAGCCGAGGGAGAAACCTCTTTGCATCGCTCCGAGTTCAGCAGCTCAGCTGCGCCGGGGAGAGGGAATGAAAGAAAGAAAGAAAAAAATCCCCAGCGCGGGCAAGACAGCCTATAAATAAAAGCTGGAGAAGTGGGAGGCAGCAGCCACAAGGGCTCTCTGAAGCAGCAAGAAAAGCAGGTGCATGTTGGCTCCGGCTCTGGATGCCTTTGAGTTTCCCGAAGAAGCCCGGGTATCCCTAATAGCCGGGCTCCGGGTGGGAGCGGGGCCGGGCTTCCCTCCGTCAGGCTGGGAAGGCACAGACATCTGAAGAGAGAATTCTGCACAGGATGGATGGGAGAGACGTCGCTGAGCCTGGGGAGTGAAGAGAGACGAGGAAAAGGGAGGAAGGGAGGGGATGGAAGGATGAGAGGGAGCTGCCGTCACCGACACAGCCCCGGCGGCTTCAGGTTTAACGGATGGAGGGGATCCTCCAGGCAGAATTCCTACGGGATTTCATGGTGGAAATGATGGAGGGAACTGCCAGAGCTCAGCCTTGGGTGCATCCAAACCGGGATCTCCCCAGGAAGTGCCCTGCGGGGACACAGGAGCGCTGGAGGGAAGCAAAATGCCTGTCACTGCCCAGGGTCACCCGGAGCTGCTGGGGACGGGGACCCCGCGCTCCGCCGGCGCCTGCCAGCACGGAAGGAGTGGAAAGAAGAGAGGAAGAGAAGGAGACAGATGGGCAGCGATGGAAACATAAGTTAACTCGAAGGAAGCGGATAAACAGCAGGCAGGGAGCAGATCCCAGCACATATGCTGTGCCGCAGCCAGCCAGGCACAGGGAGCTGCCTCGCCATCCCTGCTCCCCGGGCCTGAGCACGGGGCTGGGCCGTGCAGGAGGACGGCAGCAGGATGGGGTGAAGGGTTGAGGCTTGGGGTGGCAACCCTGGAGGGGTTTGAGGCCAGGGCTTGCAGCTCGGGTGCAGCTCATGGCCACGGGACATTGTGGAAACCCAGAGCAAAACCTGGCCAAAGCCACAGAAGGAACATCCATGGGATGGAGGTGACTCCGGGCTGGGGGATCACAGACCAAACCCCTGTGTGGGTTTGACCGAGGAGATATGGTTCCTCGCTTGCTGGCAGGGACAGGCAGGATGGGTTTGGGCCAGGTGAGTTCCCCTGCCTCAGTTTCCCCAGCCAGGAGAGGGGAGCAGAGCAGCACCGGCTCCTACAAAGGGCTGGCAGGACCGAACACCACTCCTGCAGGAGCTGCAGGTCACTTCTGAGGACTCCAGCAGCTGATGGAAAGGCAATGAAGTCAATCCAAAGCCGAAGCAGAGAAGCTGAGACCCTCAAAAGTCCTTGAGCCCTGCAGCACGGCGCTGCCTGCTGATTACCGGGGACCCCAGCGCCAGTACAGCATCACTGGCTGCTCTGGCCAGGCTGCCGCGGCAGGAGGGGACCCCGGCCACCCGCACTGCCCCCCCTGCCCACAGCAGTGCGGCGGGGTCTCTGCTGAGGGGACTCCGCGCTGCCGCAGCCCCCGACTCGCCCGGAATAACAAGCAGGCGGAGCCGCGGAGCTGCCGGGAGCATCTCTCCAGCGACGTTCGGCCGGGTGCTAATGAGCCCCGGGCTCTCCGATCTGCTCAGCGAATGTCATGACCCAGATTAATTGCTCAAAAAGACACCCAAAGGCTGCTAATAAAATTGTTAAAAAATAAAAAGGGGGGGGAGGGGGGGAAGGAAAATCACAACAAGCCCTTTTTAGTAGCCAGCACCCCTCCCTGCGCATCGCAGCGCCCGGAAAGCGCTGCCCGTGTCGGGAATGCGTGTCGGGGCGCTGGGCCAGGCAGTGCCATGGGCGCACACAGCCGCCCTTGTTCCCCGCTCCCCTCGGGGGGTCAGAGCCGCCCGCCGGCCCCGCCGCACAAGGGCCGCCTGTTCCGAGGCACCCGCGCTGCCGGCGCGATGGCTTCGCCTTCCCAGGCACCGCCAGCGTGACCGGATGCTGCCGAGAGACCCCCACAACCCCTGGGGGCTGCAATTCTGTCCGCTCGGGGGGAAACTGAGGCATCAGGGGCCGAGGGCTCCGAGGGATAGCTGTTTCCGTGTCACCCAGGTCCCCGCCGGCACGGGGCACTGCGAGCAGGTGGCCTTTGCACCATCCCCAGCCGAGCCCTCCCTCCCGAGAGCAGCCTTTCTCCTCGGAGCCTGCAGACATCAGCTCTCTCAAGCCTTTGATTTCCGACCCTCCGGCAGCGTGTGGCTGCCCTGGGGGCTCTCGTAGCTGTCACTCAGCTGCGTTCCCTCCTGCACCGATTCAGCGACTCCCACGCAGCTCCAGCACTTCCCCCCTTGCTATGGCCACGGCCACGGCCACTGCCACCCCAGCGGTGCCACATCAGTGCCACATCGGTGCCCCATCAGTGCTGGGGTGGGGAACCCTCTCCAGGGATGTTCTGCACCCAAAGGATGCTCCCACCAGGGCAGGCTCTCCACAGCCGCTGGCTCAATCTGGCTGCAGCTGATGGCCGGGCTGTGGGGCCATAATCCATTTACTGCCTCAAAATACCTTCCTGTGCAGAAAAAAAGGGTCTTGATTAACCCATGGATGTGGCAGCTCTCACCCCTCTGCAGCCTTGAGGAAGAGGAGGGGGCTGGAGGGTCTTCCTGCCAAGAAGGCAGGAGGAAGAGGAAGAAAGGAAGCAGATGGGAGATGACCACCCACCCGGCTGCTGCTCCCCGGCCTCCAGGACTCCTGACCTAGTTATTAGCCACGGAGGCAAAGCACAGAGCAGACAGGGATGGGGGAAGAGCCCAGGCCCAGATCTGCAGAAATCAGTGGGTGATGGACAGGTGAACCCAGGGCACTTCCAGAACGCTCTGCGAGACAGACCCTGGCTCGGCGCCACCACAGCTCATCCCGCCGGCGGTCACATCGAGCAGGCGACGAGCCGCCGAGACATTCCCAGATCTGGGAGAAGACACCTCCTGACGGGAGACCTAAACTGCTGCACCCACGCAGCCGAGAGGAGACGTGGGGGCTGCGATCCCCCCGGAGCATTTCCACTGTGGGCACTCGGGGCTGCCGGGGAGAGGCGGCGGGAGGAGCGGCGAGAGAAAACCGGCACAGCTCAAACGAGAATTAATAAGCCACAAATTGGTAGCAGCGAGAGGAATTAATGCCGGGAAGAGGCTGCCAAGTGCCACGGGGAGAGAGAGAGGCGCTTCCTCGGATTTCCGCTCAGCTCGGAGCCGTGTCTCTCATCCCAGCGGCAAAATGGAGCCGGCCCTGGCCTTGCTTTATCCCAGCACCTTCAGAGGCAAAACCTCCGCGCATCCCTCGGGCTCTCTGGGGAGCACAGCCTTGTCCTGGATCCACCACAGCCTGCTCACGCCAAACCCCGGGTCTGCAGCACGCCAGAGTGTGCTCAGCGATGCCAGCAGCTGGATCAGGACCTGTTTGGGCAGCAGCGAGCAGACCAGCTCTATTCCTGCCTCCTGAAACGTGCAGGGCTTGGAAAGCAGCTTGCAGCCTTGCCTGGCACTCCGGGGCCTGATTCCCAGCCCAAAAGCATCACTGCAAGACAAGCACCGTGCTCAGGGATCTCTCCTGACCGAGCAGGAGCATCCCCACTGCCCTGCGCCCATCTGAGCGCTCAGAAGGATGCGCAGGGAAGGTGCTCCCCGTCCCCGATCACCGGGACACCTTGGCAGCCCGAGAGGTGACACTCGGAGCCCGCAGCTTCCGTCGCCTGCTCGGCAGCTCCGCGGCGGTGCCGGCTGCGGGCGGCGGTGGCTGCAGCGGAGGTGGGAGCGATGATGACTCAGGAGATAATGAGGCAGATCAGAGGGAGGAGAGGAGCACTGAGAGGACGCGGCGAGGAGGCAGCTGTGTCCTTCGGGCCTACACCCGCTCCCCCTGACGTGGCACCTCAGCTGGGGGACAGGAAGGCGCACCCCCGGCGCTCTGACTCAGCCGGGGGGCGCGGCAGCACCGGGGTGGGGCGGAAAATTTAACCCTGTCCCTCCTTGTGTCTGGATGGGGGTCTCCAGGCAAGCAGGGGAGAGGGAAGTGGGGCTGCACATGGGGAGACATCAGGAGGATGGCTCTGGGGTCCCCCCAGCCCCCCATCATCGCCCACAGCTGGGGCTCTCGCTGCTGTGCCGCCCCACAGGGAGCCCATGGAGCTTTGAGCTTCCAATCTTTCATCCCTCCTGCTTCCAAACCTGCGGTTTGCCAGCTCCCCATGGATAAACAGTCTCTCCTGCTTGGGAAACTGAGGCAGGAAGGCACCAGACTGGCCTGAGGCGGCTGTTCCACCAAGCCGGAGGGAAGCCAGGAGTCCCGGCTCCTGTGCTCATTTTCATCCCAAGCTCATTTATAAAGCCATTTTCCCTACATGCCGGTGGCAGAGCAGTACCAGTCACCCACAGGGTGGCCAATGTCACTGGGTCACCCTTTGCTTGCCAATCTGGGTGCCTTCATCCCCACCCAGCGCCAGAGAAGGAGTTTCTACACCTGAGAGATGTCCTTGTCTCGCTGTGTGTCCCCAGGGCACAGCACGGCACTTTTCCCAGCCTCAGTTTCCCCTGTTCACCAAAACCTGCTGCCGAGGCATACCTGGCCCTGTCAGGTGCCTCAGTGTCCCCCCGTCAGAGCTGAGCCCTGGGGACCTTCCCAGCACAACCTGACTCCATCTCTCAGCCTCTTCCTTCCCCGGGAGCCGAGCCTTGGCAAGGGGAAGGAGCTGCTTATGCAGAACAAATGGAATCAATCAAAACAAAAGGCAGCGGGCCTGGTTCTATTTATTACCCATCCAAGGGTGTCAAACGCATCTCCAGACATCCACAGCCATATGGAGAAGGGGAAACCTCCAGGGCCACCCCAGTGGGCAGGGACAGGCAGGGTCAGCCATGCCTGGACCAGGGGACACAGCCACTGACCTGTCACTCACCCTGCTCTGTCCTGGGGCGCATCCCAGTCCCTCCCAGCCTTTCATCCCACTGCTTGGCACCCTCAGCCTGTTCCTGCACCCATCCCAGCCACCCACCACTCAGGGATGATGCCACAGAGCAGCCAGGCCGTGGGGAGTGGGGGGATGAGGAGCAGGGCACTGACACCTGCCCAAAATAAGCGGCACTGGCTGCAGCACCACCTCCACGGGCACTGCAGGCACTCAGGATCCAGCAGCGGCATCCAGCCCACGCTGCCGAGTGAACTCAATCTGTGCCTGCTTTTCCAGGAATGCCACTCATGGTGACACTCCCTGAGCTCCAGGGACCTTCTCACCTCTCCCTCGGCTGCTGGAAGAGGTGATGCTGGGGCTGCCTGTGTGCTCCTCTCCCAGCCGGGCAGTGCCAGTGCCTCTGGCATGGGAACAGAAGGTGGCAGAGGCAGGGGGACCAGAGGGATGGTTTATTGACCGCTGGTGAGGCTGCAGCAGGGCAGTGGCGTGTCACAGCCTGGGTGTCAGAGGGACATGCCAGCTCCTGGCACGTGTGGCCAAGAAGATCTGCAGGAGGAGGGGTCTTTGCCCCTCTGGGGGCTACTGCAGAACACCAGAGCCTCTTGTCCCGCCTGGCTGGCACGGGCCCGAGCCCAGCTCAGGGCTCACAGCTCCTCGGGCTGGCACCTCCGGCTGAGCCTGCTCTGCTCGCTGTGCCTCAGTTTCCCCTTGCTGCAGGCATTGCCCACCCTCTTCCTGGAGCCTGCCCCACCTTCCCATCCTGGGAATTGCTAATCCTGGCGGGAGCAGAGGCCAGGCTCCCGCGGGTCTGGGCTCCAGCTCCGGAGCGTTTGCCCCATCCCGGCGCTGGCAGCACAGGGTGCACAGCCCTGCGCTGGGAGCCATTCCCCGGGCAATGAGGAGATGCCCGCTGGCCTTCCGGAGAAAAAACCGGCCCACGCAACTCCCCTCGCCATCCGACTTGGCTGAAGCTCCCCGCTGCGTCCCTCCGGGGCTCCGGGGCTGGGCCTGCCCTGCTGGGGATGCACTCGGGGAGCGGGGCAGAGCGGGACTCGCACCGTGGCTCCGGGAAGGGCACCCCGCGGAAGCCCGGCAGAGGGGAGGATGGTGCTGATGATGACGATGATGATGATGATGATGATGATGATGATGATGATGATGATGCTCATCGGGGGATGAAGCTCCCGCCGCGGCTGCAGGCTCCCCCTGGCGGCCCCGCCCCGCCCCAGGGATGGCATCTCCCATCACCACCATTCCCATCAGAGGCATCCCCACCGACAGCATCCCACAGGGACAGCATCCCAGATCGGCATCTTTCCCCACCAGCAGCATCCCACACCAGCAGCATTCCCTTCGGCACCGTCCCACGTCGGTCATGTCCCACCCTGGCCTCATCCCGGGTCCCCCAGCCCTCCTCTGACCCCCGGCAGCATCCCCCCTCCTCCCAGCCCACCTCCACCCAGCAGAGACTCAGCCCGAGCCCACTCAAATTATATTTCAGAGAGAGAGTTAATTAAGGGGCTTGCACCTGAGCCCTCCTCAGATCCTGAGGGATCTGACAAACCAATCATGAGGGGCTGGGCCCCCTCTTCCATTGAGCAGATTGGGTTGGAAAGGACCTTTAAAGGTCATTCTCGGTTCAGAGTGTGTCCCTGCTAGGGGCTGTGAACCTCTCATCATACCAAGCACCAGGAGATCCCCCTCTCTTGCAACCCCACAGATTTTATAACCCTCAAATTCACCCCATCCCCTGCAGAGAACCCTGACTGCACCCAGCTCCCAGCCCAGGCCCCCGCCAGTCCACGGGGATTTTTGCCTCCACCAGACTAAATCCAGCAGCAATCAGGGAAGGGGGGCAGGAGGGGAGGGGGAAGAGGCACTATTTTCTTTTTCCAATTTGATCTTATTAAAACTTCATTCAAAGAAATAGACTCCTCATCTCAAATCTCATGCAAGTTTCATGGCACTGCAGATGGCGGAGTGGGAAAACGCCCGTCACAGAGTTTAATAACAGCACCCAGCCCTCCAACCGGCTCCTCGCTGTGCCAAAACGTCCCCACCGTGCACCCGGAGCATTTTCAGGACCATCCCCCCTCATCCTCTAATGGCTTCGCTCACGTTCTCGCCAGTTAAATCTGCAGCCCTCTCACACGAATAAATAAATCCCCCTGGATGTGCCAGATGCAGGCAGGAGCCCGCTGCCCCGCTGCCCGCCAGGAGATCAGCAGGGCCGGGCCGTGTCCTGCTGTCACCCCTCGCTGCCCGCCGTGCCTCAGTTTCCCCAGCTCCGGAGCAGAGCTTCCGCTGCGGCTCCTCAGGGAGGGGACACAGGGGTGGCAGCAGCGGCGGGGACATCGCCGAGGCCTCCCGTGGGAGCCGGCTATCAGCGCGCTAAACGCTGCGGGTGCCTGGGTGCCTCAGATGTCCCCCGGGCACAGAGGAGCAGCTTTTCCCCCCTGCGGCTGCCTCTCGGGCTCCGTGGGAGCGGTGACTAAACAGCGTCCCCAATACCGTCATTAATAAACATCGACGCCGCTCGGGCGCTGTCGCCTCCGCGCCGAGCGGAGCCCGGCTCAGCATCCCGAGAGGCGCTTATTCACACGGGAGCCGGCTCCCCTCGGCTCCCCGAGCGGGCACGGGGCTCGCAGACGCTGTGCAGACCCCGATCTGGGGAAGGGGAGCTGCTGGAGGCCTCCTCGTCAAGGCTGGCTGATGCTGCAGCAGCCACAGACGTCAGCAGGCAGCTGCAAAGCGTTCTGCTCCCATTCCCGGAGCGAAAGGGAAGCCTGGGCTGTGCCCCAGCTCGGCGGTGGGTACGGGGGGGACAGGTTTGGAGTCCTGGCTGTGTCAAACAGCCCTGCTGCAGCCCCCACCGCAACTGTGAATTCGGGGTTCCCGAATAAGCTGGGGAGCGCACAGTTTGTGGATCGCTCCATCACTCACAACCCCGCAGCATCCCCGCGCCGGCACGGAGCGACCGAGGGGGAGCCTGCCCGCACGGATGGGGTCAGAGGTACCCGGTGCTGGCTGGCCGGAGCTGCAGGGACATTCCCTGCGAGCTGAGGGGGCAAACTGGGGGAGCTGCCGAGCTCGGAGCGCTGCCGAGCCCGTCCAGGTTCCCCCACGGGAACGGCCAAACCCAGCGCCGGCTCTCGGCATCCTGGCGGGTGATGACCGCGCACCCACAGACATCCTCTCCTGGAGCATCCCAGTGTGTCCAGAGCCTTCTCCGGCAGAGCCCCGCACCAGCCCGAGCCTCCTGCCACAAGGGGGAACTCCTGGGCTGGAGAAATCCATCCCAGAGGTGCTCCATCCACGGCTTCGCACCCTCAGCCCTCCCGGGGAAGGCTTTTCCCAGGGAAGGATGCTCTGCCCTCCCTCGGCTCGAGGGATCCCGGACCCCTTGGCTTGCCCCAAACCACCTGAAGGCACCTGCCGTCACCCTGCCCCAGGGCAGGCGTTGGGTTCACGGCATTCCCGTCTCTGACCTCCTTTCTCCAGCTGATCCAATCCAAGGGATGAAGGCCAGGCAGGCTCACGGAGGGGGAGGGAGTTTGACTGAATAAAGGAGCGTTCCTGACACATCTCCGACAGCACCACAAAAAAAGCCACCAATTCTGCGTGGGTGGCTCGGTCGAGCGAGGACAGGCTGGACACTTGTATCAGCATTGGGAAGGAAAGCCAGAAGGACTTCCAGGAAAAATGTCACTGGTCTGGCTCCCGCTGCTGACCTGCAGCACCCACACAGCCACCGAGGGGGCAGGAATTGCATCCCAGCTGGGTTTGCCACGCTCTGGAGTGAGCCCCGAGTCCTTCAGTGGGGCAGAGATAAGAACTGAGCACAGGTTGCCAGCCTGGCTGGTGCCATCCAGTGTTGCACTCCCACAGCCAGGTCAGGCTTTGTGGCCACTGCTCTCCCACACCATTTATCTCCCCCTCCATCTCCAGGAAGGCTCCAGCAGCAGAAGATGGTGTTTGAGTTGGCCCCGTGGCTCTCCAAACAACGGGGCGGTTCCAAGATAAATCTCCTGGCGGTGCTGCTCGAACTGAACCCACGGGAGTGTCTGTTTGGGGAAAAGTATCCGATAAACTCCCGGCTGGGTGTGACCCAGGGCTGAGCAGAACCCATGGGATGCAGGGGGATGCAGGAACATCGATGACCCCGGAGATCAGGCACACCTGGATGGGACCTGGGCAAAACTACGGGGAAATGTGGCACCAAGCGAGGCAAACAGAGCTGATGAGAGGTGCAGCGGGGTTGGGAAATTGTCTATCCAAGCTCAATATCTCCCCGTGGCTTTAATCTGCACAGGAATATTTTCAGGAGAAAGGAAAACATTCCTTTGCAGAATAATGCATTGAGGAAAGGGTGGGGGATGCTGAGGAGTTTTCCTGCCCCCAAGATGGAATACCAGGAGCGAGGGAGAAGGAGACAAAACAGAGACAGGGGAACAAAGATGCCAGGAGGGTGGAAAAGAGAGGCATGGAGCGGCAGGATTAGCAATGATAAACTTGCAGCTAAACTGGGCTTATGTCAGCATGTATTACCCGGGAGTGACAGCAATGATGGGCTTGCTCATCTGCCATTTATAAGTGGCAAATTCTCCCTCCATCCTGTTTACTATGAATTAGCTGGCATATGTCTAATCGTCTTTGCAAGCACCACTCGACTGGCAGAGATTAAGGCCCTGCTCCTCCTCCAAACCAAGCACTGCACTCCACTGCAAGGCTGCAGGACACTGCTTCCACCAGGGACAGTGGTAGGGGACTGAGGATGGCACTCAGTGACACAAAGAGAGTCCCCCCAGCCTCACAGCCCTCCAGAAACCCAGGGTCCTAAAGCAGCCAGGCCTCAGACTGAGAAATCCCTGCTCCTCCAAGGGAGCCTGAGCAGCTCTGTTCATGAGACAAGCCCTCCTCTGTGACTGCTTCAGACACAAAGGTGTGGGATGCCATCACCTGGATGCTGTCAGGTGGATGGGACAAGGAAATAAGCATGAACAGGGACTTGAGAGACCAGCAAGAATGAAACCCTTGACTCCTTTTCAAGCAACTGCTGCACTTGAGCACTTTGCCAACACAGAACCCAACTGATTTCCATCAAAACCATGAAAACCAGCTTTAGCCAGGGATCCACACGGAGAAGAGCTGGGATGGTGAAACCCAAGGCAGTTATTAAACAATAAAGCAGCTCGAGAGGTGTGTGCCTGTGTGGGGGGTGTTTGCATGGCCCGCTGCCTGCCCCAGGCCGTGTGTTCTTTGGCGAGCAAGGTGCTGCCTGGGCGGTGGGAGACCCTTGGCTGACACTGGACTGTTCGTCAGGAGTGTCAAAACAGCCTTGGAGGGCTTGGAAAATGCAGCTCTCGGAGCAGGCTCTCCAGCGCAGCAGCGGGAGCCCTGGGAGCCAGAGTAAACAGTGACTCAGGAAGGGAAGGAGCAGAGGGGATTACAGGGGGATGGCTCTGGTGGGAGGCAGAGAGGGGCACGGAGAGAGAAGGCTGCTCTCACCTGCACGGGATGGATTTGAAGAGCCGGCTGCCTTCCTGCCATGATGCTGGAAGCAGCAGCTCCTGCTGCCCCAGGGCATGAGCAGCCTGAGATCAGGGCAGCGGGAGTGCTGAGCTTTGCAGAACATCCTCGCTCTCTTAAGCAAATGCTTTTCCCTCTGTATCCCTCACTGCCTCTCCAGAGCAGAGATAAATTCATCAGAGCCTTATCTCTGATGGTTAATAGCATGTTTGTGCACCAGAGTCTGGGTGGGATCAGGACAGAGAGGAAGCCTCCCCTTCCCCCTGATAGTCCACCGTGGCTCCCACACCCCAGCAGAGGAAAAGGGAGCTGGATCCACCTTCTGCACGCAGTCCAAGCCTGGGGAAGCAGATCTTGCTGTCACCAGTGACGTGTCCAGCAGTGCTGGCACCTGAGCTGGGTCACCAGCTTGAGCATCCCCCTGCCACTCCCTGGGCTGGTGCCACCCCCTAAGCTGGTGTCATCCCAGCCCCGCTGCCCGTCACTGGTGTCACCCCCTGGGCTGGTGTCACCCCCTGCCTCGCTCTCCTTGGCACACGCAGTCGGTGTGCCGTGCAATGAGCAGCTGGCCCTGGTTTGCCGGGGGCTGTGGCCGGGGAGCCAGGCCTTGGCTGTGAACCCGAGATGTGCAGCACTCCCCAGGCTGCCCGGGGACTGCCCAGAGCCAGCCAGATGCTGTGTGCTCGGCCGGGAGAGGACACAGAGCCCTGCTCACAGCAGCCACGCAGCACGGCTGCCTTGTGCCTCTGAACGGGGGGATCCCGGCTTCCAGCAGGATGGGGCTCCCGAGGTGCTGGGGGATCCCGGCTTCCAGCAGGATGGGGCTCCGAGGTGCTGGGGGATCCCGGCTTCCAGCAGGATGGGGCTCTGGAGGTGCTGGGGGATCCCGGGTTCCAGCAGGATGGGGCTCCGGAGGTGCTGGGGGATCCCGGGTTCCAGCAGGATGGGGCTCCGGAGGTGCTGGGGGATCCCGGGTTCCAGCAGGATGGGGCTCCGAGGTGCTGGGGGATCCCGGGTTCCAGCAGGATGGGGCTCGGAGGTGCTGGGGGATCCCGGGTTCCAGCAGGATGGGGCTCTGGAGGTGCTGGGGGATCCCGGGTTCCAGCAGGATGGGGCTCCGGAGGTGCTGGGGCCAGGCAGGCAGCGCTGCTCGCTGCTGCAAGGACAAAGGGACAAGCCCCTTGTTGGGGACACACGGTTCAAGGCCACCCCTCATTAGTATCGCTGTCTTCTCCGTGCCTGGACCAGCTCAGGGATGTCCCCGGGGATGTGGCACATCCCGGTCAGGAGCACCGAGCCCGCAGCTCGCAGGCAGCTGCAGGGAGCTCCGAGCAGGCACAGCTCCGTGCTGCAGGACCAGGAGGCAGCTGTGGCCCCTCTCGGGGGTTTGTCTGGCTCTTTCTGTACAGCTGTCACCCCAGCACGGTGCTGGGGCAGCCCCCGAGGAATGCAGGAATGCTCTGCTGCTGGCAGCGTTTATTTAGCAGGAAGGTTTCCGTGCATGGCCAGTCCCCAGAGCGCACTGCCCGCCCTGCTGACCACAGACGTGAGAGCCCCACGCACAAAATATCCCCAGAAAACTGCCTCTAATTAGAGGGTAGAGTTAAAAATACCCGTAGTCCATAAAGAGAGGGAGGCAGACAGGGAAAAGGCACATGCCAGCGTGACTGACGCCCCGGGAGGGAGACGAGATTAGGAGCCACTCAGCCTCACACATACAAATGATTCAAAATAGATGAGCATATGCCTGAGCAATGAACTAGGGGGAAACGATGGGGCTGGTGTAGGAGTGGGGTCACGGTCTGTGACACCAGGGAATCAACAGCTTGTCTAGACTCCAGCAGACAAAAAAAGAGATGCTGTCTTCACTCTCGGAGTGAGAGGCACTGTAGCACCAGGCTGTCCATAAAAAGCTGCCCGAGCAGCAGGAGTGGTGTGAAAGAGGGATGGACACAGGCCAGACACCTGCATGTCTTCCCAGAGCTGCTGATAATGGTCTGGGCTGAATGGATCCTGAGATCAGGAGGGATGAGCATAAATAACATACCTGCAGAGCCTGAAGTCACTCTAGAAACCCTCCAAGATGAGGCAGGAATTTTGTTTCCAAATGTCCCACCCAGTCAGGTCCTGTCCCACCAAGGAGAACCAGCCCTGTTCAGGCGAGGGTGGGGTACAGCTCCTGCTCACCCCAGAGCAGCTCTGGGCAGGCTTTTCCTCTCTGATGGCCGATTCTGTCACCAGTTACACACATCACCTGTGACCTTCCATCTGTCATCGCAGAGGTGGCTCTAGAGACCCTTCAGATCATTTAACAAAACCACACCTGCTGGCATTTGCTCTGAGAAAACATGGTGGCCCAGGACCCTCCTCTTTTGTGTAAAGTTTTTTCTTTAACAGAGTATTTTCTTTAACGAGCTTTTCCTCTAACAGTTTTTTCTTTAACAGGTTCTCCCCAGTGCCGCTGCTCCCACCCTGCAGCACAATCAGCTCCAACCTCCGAGAGCAGCCAAACCCTCTCTCTGATGGTGTTGTCTGCCAGGACCTCCCTCTTCCCAGGCCAGCAGTGTCCTGCCACAATCCCAGCGTCAAAGTTAAAGAGGTTTGGAGGCAGCCTTCTGGCTGGGGAAGGTCCAGATGGACAGCCCTGAGGACTCAGACAGGCTGCTCCTCCGCACGCGAGGTATGGCACAGCTCCTGGCAGAGTCCTGGGAGCCCCTGTGCCTCGGATAATCACATTCCTGCCTGCCATGTGGCCTGCCACTGAAAACTCATCGTGACAGGCACAGCCTGTTATTACAGGTTTGAGCAGCTTCTTCCCAGCAGGGCTTGAAGCTCTGTTTGGGCCTCCAGGCACTGCGAGCATCAAAAGGATCCATTTCCTCGGAGTCGCCTTCAGATCCCAAACACCTGATGTACAGCACGCTCCGTATAACCTTCAAAAATCCCTAAGGGTTTTTTTTTTTTTTTTTAAATTCAGTTTAGTCCTTGGCCACCCTCCCTCTGTCCTCACCAGTGCCATGAGTGAGGCTCCACTGCCTTGTCCCACACTTGGTTCTCCATCACTCCCCAGCACAGTCCATCCTGGAGCTCGGGAAGGTCCCCAGCAGGGTCTGTGCTCCCTCCCCATCATCCTGCAGATTCCTCTCCTTGTTTACAGCATGGATTGGGAAACTTCAGGGAACAAGGAAATCCCAGGAAGAGATCCCTGAATACACCCCAGTGCCACACAGGGCTGCCCTTAGCACGTATTTTATTCTGGTTACTTGCTGCAACATTAAATAAGGAGAAGGAAGCTCCATCTGTGTGTGAAAATCGATGTTTTACACAGCAGTGCTTTGCCATCCCGCTTTGACGGGCACTACGATTGCTGTGTAATATTTATTGTGACTCCTTGAGCTTGTCGAGTTTCAAAGGGCTCATCGGAGGTGATGGTAGCTGAAAAGGCAGGAGCTGGCTGCAATAAAACCACGGAGGCAGCACAAAGAGAAGAGCTGGCACTGGCTGCATCAGCCTGAGACAAGCAATTGGCACATCCCTCTGGTGCAGGATGGATATCTGAGCTGAGGTTTCATGCTTTGGTGTTATCCATGAAGGTTACATCTCCTCTGCCAGTCCACTCCAAACCTGGGCCCTGCCTGCATTGATTATTCACAAACACTCTCAGAACATGCCCAGGCTAAGCTCCAGCAGCCTGGAGGGGGAAATCAAGGCTTAGGAGAGCTCCTCAGGGCTGATCCAGCTCCCCCTCGAGTGGCCCAGATGGCCTGGAGGAGCCAACACACCTCAGCACAGTCCTCCTGCGGCTCTCCAGCACGGTTCATCCCCACTCAGAGCATCACACAATGGTTTGGGTGGGAAGGGACCTCAAAGGTCACTCAGTCCCACCCCCTGCCATGGCAGGGACACCTTCCACCAGACCAGGTTGCTCCAGGCAACCCATCCAAACTGAAATAATCTTCTTTTTTTTTCTACAGTCCAGCTAGAGACCTCCCATCCTTCTTTGTCTCATCTGTCTCATCTCCTCTCTGCCCTGATCAAGCTGCTGCTGGAAGCTAAAGAGGATCCTGACACCTCGGTGATTGCACTTTATTGCTGATTATATTCGCTGTCATCACATTTTACTTCTCCTGTCAGAGCAGCCCAAACGGACTGTGTTAAAATGATTCCTTACCCAACAGGGACCCAGCCCAAAGACTGCCAGAGTCAGGTTTTAAGCCACGCAGCCTTATTAGGCGATTCCTTCCCCTTCATCCTCAGGGAAATGCCCCATCTGGCCATTAGAATTGATGAGACTCCCTGTATTAATTTCACCGGGCTCGGATCAGCCCTTTAAATCTACTCATTAGCATCTCGAGTTAGATCTACTACGTTATCAAGTTAAATACATTTTTACATCCCTTAATTTCTGCCAGCTCTGCCGAGCCGGTTTACAGAGCAGAGGAGAGCTCTGGCTTTCATTCCAGCTGCTTGATCTTCAACAGCTTCTTAATTACATCCTCATCAGACACTGCTGGCAGTGACGCAAGAGGCAGCATTAACACAGAGTTTGTTCCATTTGAGGCCACTGACCCACGCTGATAATTTTTGTTCCTTTCTGTTAATAAAAAAAAAAAGGTCCTGGGGCACTTTGGAGGACCACACAGCAGCTGGGGATGCTCTCTGTGCAAAGCTGTTTTTCAGGGCGAAATCACAAAATCGAACATTTGGCTGTGTCAGGAAGGATTTGGTCCAGCACGAGGTCCCCATGGCAGGGGGTTGGCACTAAATGATTTTTGAGCTCCCTTCCAACCCAAACCAGCCTGATTCTGGGCCTCAGGGAGCTCCTCAAGAGTAGCACTCTCTGCCCAGCTGCTTGTGTTTCTTTGTGGTTCTTCCTTACTTTAAGCTGTTAAAAGTTTATTGTGAAATTCAGATGTGAGTTGGCTTTTTAGAGAAGATTCTCTGAGAAATCGCTCTTTTTAGGGGTTCTTGTTAAATACAGGGGGGAACACCTACTTTAGAGCAAAACTTGAATGGGTTTTAAAACCAAGACATTATCTTCAAGCTAATACTCTGGCTCAGAAACAAAGTCCTCCCGATGCATTACTCGGGGTGAGCTTCTTTCTCTCCACAAAGCTTTAACCAGCGTTGGGACCGGCTTCTCTCTGCTCCTACCACGTGTGGGATCATCCACGGGGGTCCCACTGACGGGATCATCCCCTCTCCCCACCCGCGGTGATCCCACTGATGGGGTCTCTCTCTCTCCTGATCTGTCAGGAGTCCTATGGTCAGGACCGCTCCCTCTTCCCACTGTCCGAGCATCCCATTGCCGGGACCACCCCCTCTCCCTTCTCGCAGGGGTCCCACGGGGGAGGTCTCCCTCTCTCCCAATCCTCAGAGATCCCAGGGGCAGGACCACCTCCACTCCCCACTTGCAGGGGCCCCATGACCGGGATCATCCCCTCTCCTCACCCGAGGGGGTCCCGTTACAGAGATCACCCCTTCTCCCCACCCGCGTGGGTCCCATTACCGGGATCATCCACTCTACCCACTCGTGAGGATCCCATTGCTGGGAGGAGGGATGTCCTCCTCTCCTCACCCGCGGGGGTCCCCTTACCGGGATCACCCCCACTCCCCACTCGCGGAGGTCCCATTACCGGGTTCACCCCTTCTCCCCACCCGTGGGGTCTATTACCGGGTTCACCCCTTCTCCCCACCCGTGGGGGTCCTATTACCGGGATTCCCCATTCACGGGAATCCCATTACCAGGATCACCCCCTCTCCCCACTCGCGGGGGTCCCGTTACCGGGATCACCCCCTCTCCCCACTCGCGGGGGTCCCGTTACCGGTTCACCCCCTCTCCCCACTCACAGGGGTCCCGTTACCGGGATCACCCCTCTCTCCCCGCGGCGATCCATTACCGGATCGACCCCTCTCCCCACTCGCGGCGATCCAATTACCGGATCACCCCTCTCCCCACTCGCGGCGATCCATTACCGGGATCACCCCCTCTCCCCACTCGCGGCGATCCCATTACCGGGATCACCCCCTCTCCCCACTCGCGGCGTCCCGTTACCGGGAACACCCCTCTCCCTCGCGGGGTCCGTTACGGGACTCCCTCTCCCCTCGCGGGCATCCCACTGCCGGCTCCATCCCGTCTCCCACGGGGCGGGTGGGGTCTCGCCCAGCCGGGTGCGGTGCTTTCCCCTCTCCCTCCCTCGGGGCGGCCCGCCCCGCGGTGCCCCGCGGAGCCGGGACCGGGCTCGGCAACCCCCGCCCCGGCCGGCGCCCGCCGGGCAGTGCGCAGGCTCGCTCGCTCCGCACTCCCATCATGGCGCTGCGGCGGCCGGAGCTGCTCCGGCTCCTGCCCTGCCCCTGCTCGGTGAGTACCGGCCGGCACGCCCGCACCGCCCCGACCGGCCCCGCACCGGCGCCCGCCCGCGCCCGCGACAGGCGTAGCGCTCCCCCGTCCCATCCGGGAACAGAGGGAGAGGGAGCGCTGCCCGTCCCGATCCCGGAGGAACAGAGGGAGGAGGGATGCGCTGCCCCCGTCCCGATCCCGGAGGAACAGAGGGATGCGCTGGCCCGGTTGCAGTCCCGGGGAGAGGGGGAGATGCGCTGGCCGGTCCGGAATGCCGGGGCAGGGAGGGAGGATGGATGCGCTGCCCCGTCCCGGTGCCGGGAAGGGCAGGGATGCGCTGACCCTGCCCCAGAGGGGATGCGCTGGCCCGGCACCGTACGGGGCTCGGAGAGGGGAACGATGCGCTGCCCTGACCCTCGCCCCGAGGAAGGGAGGGGAGGGGAAGGGAGGGATGCGCTGGCCCGAGTGCGGGGGGACGCGGGGACAGAGTGAGAGCCGCTGGGATGGAGCACGGGACAGCACACGGGGTGCGGGGCTGGCCGGCAATGAGAACCCGCTGGGAGCGTGATGCTGCAGGGAGTGTGGGACACACACACACGGACAGGACGGGGGGAAACATCCCAAAACCCAGCTCAGCAAGGAGCGGCTCCAGGGCTGAGGGTGCCAGGAATGTGCAGGCTCGGCAGGCAGGCAGGGCGGACACTAGTGCCTATTCAAGACCAGGCACAGGCGCCTATTGTTCGGGGGGCCCCGCATGAATGTTTGCAGTTTTAATTGCAAAAACATTTGCTAATTCCGCTCAGGAATGAATTTGGGCTCATTTGTTGTCTGGCTATTAATAGCTGGGGGGATGAGGAGGGGGACAGCAGCCGGTGGGCTCGCGTTGTCCTCCCCCCTGTCTGCCCAGATGGCAGGAGGAGAGGATGGGGTGGAGTGGGGTTAGGATGACAACCAGCCTACAGCTGAGTACCAAAATACACGGGGCTGAGCGTGTACACACTCAGCAGGCACTGCTTTGGGTCAACTCAAGGCTGGAGTGCGTGGAAATATTTCAAACAGTTTATTTAAGGACAAAAAACAATGATCCAGTGACTCCTGGGAACTTGCAGAGCTACTTTGGGCCTCAAAAATAGTGAGATTCGGGCACTCTTTACCAAACCAGTCAGCAGAGGGGTGAGAAGATGACTCTGACACTGATCCCCACCAAGGAGAGGGCTGTCACGCGCTCCAGGCTCTGGTGTTCCCTCGCTTTGCTGTGGTTTGGAGCAGAAACTGTTCCAGTGGGAGAAATCGGGAGTGCCTGATCCCGGAGCATCACACGCTCTGCCCGCTGCTGACTCCGGATTCAGCTGCTCCCTCTGAACGGGAAAAACGACAGCTTTATCCCGCTTTCCCTCTCAGCTGGGCTGCAGGGTAGGAAGATGCCCAATTTCCTTCCTCTGTCACTTGAGCAGAGCCCAAGTGTCCTGTTGAATCTGGCCTAAAAGATAGCAAAACCAGACACAAACTCCAGATATTTCTGTGTCTCTTCAGACAGACAGTAGTTGCCAAAAGCAGCCAAACACCACTGGTTTCACACCTCTGCCTGAGAACATTTACCTGCTGAGTAAACCAAGTGGTACCCGCTTTGCTTTCCATTAAATTCAAAGTCAAAGTGCCTCATCCCATGTTGATTCCCAGCAAATTTTAAATTTGAGGTCTTAAGCCCAGAAGATTGGGCAGAGTGAGGCTGAGAATGAAAAGGTTAGCTCCACTACGCCTGACTTGAGGTGCTGGGGGCACCCCACTAAAATAGGGTTATGCTGTCAGCAGTACATAAAATTAGCCATGCACTGAAGCCTGCAGGGCTGCTGCTGGGTAGTGGGATGGGAGTGTGACTGGAAGGATGTGTTTGTGCCAACTGATTACTTGGGGAAGAAAAAAAAAAGAAAAAGCATGAAAAAAAAGCAGACAAAGCTCCCAAGATGCTGAAATCCCAAGTGTGACCTGCTCTAGACTCTAAGGTGATGCTTTGGCTCCAACGTACTCTGAGCTGGGGTTGCCTTCTCCTGTGTGTTGCTGCCAGAACAGCCCCTGTTCTTGATTGTGGCTTTAAAACATTGCCATGAACAGGAGCCAGTGAAGCATGGAGCATTCAGTGCCTTCCCAGCTCTAGGCACTAAAAGCATCTAAAGATTCTGCACATCAGGGAAATGCCATGGCCATAATTAAGGCAGCGGAAGCTGGGAAAGTGGGGCCTACAACTGACATCAGTGTTGTGCTCTACCTCGAGGTCTGTCCTCGCCAGCTTCCCCGTGGAAACAAATATTTGGATTTTAGAGGATTTTGTGTGCTGGACTGAGGGCAGAGCTGTGGAGACCCTCCCAAAACTCTCAAGTATTTCCTATTGAAAATAGAACATGCTGATACCTTATAGTCCTTGATGGGGAGATACAGGCAAGTCCCAGGCACATTTCAGCTTTAAAGCTCATTATATTCAAATCTCCTTTTGATTTAATTCTCAGGGTTTGGTAATTTGTTGGATTTCGCAGAAGGCTTTTTAAAATCTATGAGTAGAAGTCTCATTTTCCTTTTTTTTTTTTTTTTTTTATATATGAAGTCATCTGTCCCAGCCACCAACAACGTTCTGGATCAGCTGTCAGTGCCAAAACCACTCGCTGAAATGTTGTTAGCTCCCTTGCAGTGATGATAAGTTGCTTGTTGGTATTTTTTGATGGGAAGTATTGTGTATCATTTCTTTTCAACAGGCTGTAAAAAAAAAAAAAAAAAAAAAAAGGCACAAACAGTTTTGAGAGCCCTGCCAAAATCAGACGCTTAATAACATCTTCCAAAAAATTCCTAGGAAGGGCTTGGTGTTCCTTTTTTGGGTAAGCAGGATCTGGCAGCTCCACCAAAGAGTGGTTGGATGAGCATCTCCTTTACAGCTGTTGACAAAGAATGTGACACCAGCACATTCCCTCTTGCCCCGAATGCTTCTGAGAATTTCTTGGTTGCTGAAACACGAGGAGATTCAAAGAGTGAAAAGTGTTTGCTTTAGTCTGCGGGCTGAGATGTCGCCCTGCCTTGTGAGCTTGGGTCCTCTCAGTGTTTATTTTCCTTGTACAAGTTGGATTCTGGGTTTCTTGGCCTGCTGGGGTTGTTTTTCAATTATCTGTCCACGCACGGAGGGTTTGCACCGGGGACACGCTTTGAGTTGCTAAAAAATCACCTAAACAAGTGAATAAAGCAGGGTGAGCTGCTGCATTTAGCTCCAAAGAGCAGGACAAAAGCTGTAGGTGGCCTCCTGCCAGTTTGCCCCTAAATTCAGCCATCTCCAAAGGGCAGAGAAATGATCATCCCCCGCTCGCTCCTGCCTTCCTCGCAGCTCGCTTGGATTATTATTTAAGTTTCTCTCGCAAATTGGGCTGGCTTGCTTGCTCATCCCGTGCCGTGTTTGTGTGTTGAAGCAGAACTGGCCTCCCAGTTGTATATTTAGAGCTAATGCTTCACAGTTGATTGCATCAAGCCCCGATGATCCGGAGAAGGTTCGTGAACTCCTCAAGTGGTGGGAGGGAGTTAGCAAAAGGGGAAGATTTCCAGAAGCCAGCAGGATCCTGAGTCCTCAAGAGTCCTCTTTTTTCAGAGCAGGAGTTTGTATTGCCAACGTGCCCCTCAACGAGATAAAACCACTGCTCTGTGCAGGAAAAAAAAGCCGGTGGCCTGCTTGGAAAAATGATGTTTATGTTAAAAAGAGATGCGTTCCAGATATAAAATTAATTAGGATAATTACATTCTCAATCTGGCTTCTCCATCGACTGGAATTTGAGCTGCAGCATCTTCTCCCGCTTGATAAGGGCTGGGTGTCTTCCCGCAGAGCCCCCAGGGAGTATCGTGTTTTTGGGAGGCACAGAATCCAAACCAAATTCAGGCTCTAAAGATCGGTTCTGAATGCTGGAGGAGCTGAGGGTGTGTGCAGTCCCTGGCTGAGTCAGGGCACAGCCTCAGAGCCCGCTAATGGCTTTAATTGCACTAATGAATGTTCTGAACAGAGCCTGAAATGCCCCCCAAAGGGCTGGGATTGCTGTGTGGGTGCTTGGGGCAGAGGAAATACCTGCAGTGCTCCAACTCCCTGCTGGAAAACAGGGGTTTCACTTTCAGGAGAATAAATAACATTAAAAACTTGGACTTCTTTTTTTGGCTGCAAAGCTCAGGCCTTTGTTTGCTTGTGACCTTTCAGAGTGCCGACATCCACAGGAATAACCTGAGGGGGGAAGTGTTGTTTGGAGAGTTTTAATTCTATTTTTGTGGGGACTTGGCAAAATAAATCTGTGGGGAACAGGATGGTGAGGAGTTTATGGAGTCCACTCCATGGGCTTCACCAGAACGTTGTTCTCGGGGATAATGAACTCCTCATTTCTCATTTCAGAGGTCTGGCAGCTTCCTTGGGGGATTGAACATTGAGGGAGGTGTATTTTGAAGACGTTTCCTGCTCAGGGACAGCCAGCTGAGGTCCTGGTGTCACTTTGGTGGCCCTGCTGCCATTCCTGCTGTAAGGAAGCTTTGTGTGACTCCTGCAGCACTGCAGCTGTCCACCAAGACAGCTGCAAACAGAACTCCTGTCCTGTTCTTTGGAGCAGCATCCTCACCCTTCAAATGTGTCAGAAAAAAAAACCCAATGTGCAAAAAGTGAGGTTTGGAGAGGGTGTTCCTCTGTGGTTCTTCAGTGTTTGGTTAAAGGGGCTTCTCTGCTGTGCTGGGGATTGGGGGAAAATGCTTTAGGGGCACGTTCCAAACTAGAAAAGAGGCAGAGAAAAGAGGCAGGAGCAAAATTCATAAATAGGAGTTGACAAAATAA
>CM019214.1:122836726-122862562 GCA_009741485.1 Malurus cyaneus samueli
TGAATAGGCATACGAGGGATAGTACAAATCTTCTTATCTCAAAAAAAATTTTTTTTGAGATAAGAAGATTTGTACTATCCCTCGTATGCCTATTCATCCAAATTCCAGTTTATTCCTGAGCATGGCAGGATTTGGGGGCTCTGTCCCCACGTCCCGAGGCGTGACCATCGCCCACCAGCATCCCGCTGTTGGTGCACAATGGGGATTGTTCTCCCTGCCTGGGCAGGCTCCTGGAGCTCTGCTGCAGGCTCATTGATCCTCCTCTTTCTGCAAATATTTGGAACGGATCCTGTTTGGCTGTTTTGACAGTTTGACTCAGCTATTAAATGACAAAGGCGAGCTGGACCCAGGTTCACCGTGGTTACAAGCAGCTCTACCAAGAGGGAAGATGAGGGTCAAATTCAGACACGGGGCTGTGTGGGAGAGGTCCTGGCCTCAAGGCTCAGTCCTGGAGCAGGGCTGGATGCAGCAGTTCTGCCTGCAGCGTGCTGAGGGGATCCCTAACCTCGCTGGCAGTCCCGAGGATGGTTTTGGAGTGACAAATTCTGGCTGCTTCCATATTTCCCAAGAGCTTCTCAGTTCTTGGCTCGTCCTCGGCTGCTGCTGAGGCACGCACGCCGTGAATCCCACATCTGTCACTCAGCTCCGTGTCCTGGACATGAAGCAAAGACTCTCTTGGCTACAAAGGCTTCCCTCTCTCCTCCCTCCTGCGTTTCCTTTTGGTGTCTGTGTCCCCCATTGAGGAGCAGCAGCTCCTTCAAAGGAAACACGTGGAAGCCCATTTGCAGAATTTACAGCTGCTTCCCCCGGCTCGAGTGCCCTCCTCTTTAAGAGCAAGTTTTTAAGCATGTTCTTAAGTGGGGAGATAAGTGGTCTTACCATCCTTTCATCTTCTGGCTCAGAGCAGGCTGGAGATAACTGATAAGGGGATGACTGCAGGAAGATGCATAGGCACCTTCGGATTTAATTCCTGCTTTGCAAGGCGGTCTTTAAAGCACATCTCGGCTGGGAACAGAGGCTGGTAAAATAAAGCTGCTCCTTCCCTTCCCAGCATATGTCTGTTCCTCCTGTGTGTGAGGCAGACCCTCGGTGTGTGCCAGCAGAGCCGGCACAGCCTGAGCCGGGTTCTCCACTCCTGAGCCCTCCTTCTGCTGCTGACATTCGAGGGATTTGGCTGGGGCTGTTTGCAGACGCTGTTGGGGCTGGTGGTTCCTTTTGCACATTTCCCTGTTTTTTTGGGTTTTTTTTTTAGCTGTTTTTCGAGCGGGGCTGTGCTCACAGGCTCGCCGTGGTGGGCTGGGGTGCATTCCTGGGGGACAGCACCTCACAGGGCTGGGATCCTGCTGACCCCTCTGGAACAGAGTCTGCATTCAGTTCCAGAATTCCTCCTCAGCCCCTCGTCTGCTGGCTGGAACAGGTGCCCGGCACATGGGGGTGGTGGTCAGGGTCAGCTGTGTCCAGCCCACATTCCTGCTGCTCCTTTCTGCCTCACCTTCTGGCCCAGCTGGCCCTGGGCCACCCAGCCCAGAGGTTCCTGGCCACGGCCACGCGCTGCTGGTGGAAAACAAACCACTTGAAAGCGGGGTGTCTGCAGGCTGAACCTGCCCCAGCCTGCTATGAGCTCCTCCAGGGGAATGGGGGGAAAGGAGCTGGGGCAGAACGTACCAAAGGCGCCTCAGGGAACCCACTCTGTGCCCCCCAAATCCTCGGGGTGGCACCTGGGCAGCTCCAGAGGCTGCTCCACAGCCGGACACCCCCAGGCTCTGCTGGGAACATGGAGTGGGTGAGCTGGCCATGCCAAACCTCAGAACAGGGGTGAAAGTGGAGCTGTTAGAGTTTTCAGCAGGTTTTGGGCACAGATTGCAGGCTGGCACAATCCAGAGGAGGCTCATGCCCTGAGATGCCCAGATCCAGGTGCTGCTGTTGATTTTCCAGATGCCTCCTCCTGTTGTGTTATCACAGACTCCTGCTCCCGGCTCTGTGCGTGCTGCCAAATCTTTCACAGATGAAGCTGCAAACCTTCCCCCATCAAAGCCCATCTCCCTGCCCCTCGGGTTCTCTCTAGGGAGCTGCTGCAGCTGGGCAGGGCTGGCTCTGCCACCCCAGCCTTGCATCCCACCCCAAGAGGCTGTGCTCCCTCTCGGCTCAGCCCCCGGTGCCTCCACACCTCGCTGTTACTCAGCACTTTTCCCTGACAGGGAATTAAGTAGGATTTCTAGGTCATTGTGGGGCTGTCAGGAGGAATCGTCTCCTGTAGACCTCATTATCAAGGCTCTTTCTGCGATGCCAGACTTCAGAACAATTGCAGCCTGGTTCCCTAAACACTGACTAATGAGACAGAGCTGTTAGCAGCAGTTTGCTAAATAAAGGCTGTTTCTGCCTGAGACAGAATAAAGCCAGACGGATTTTCTGAGCTGTGTCTCCCACAGGAGGTGTTTCAAAGGACCCTGATTGAAATAACGAGATCGATGTTGCTCTTGGGGTGGCTGCCTGGGGTCAGTGCTTGATGCTGGTGCCAGGTGCTTCCCCGCAGCAGTGACTTCCAATAACTTGTGCTCAAGAGACCTGAAAGCCTCTCCTTGGCTTCAAGATGTCTTAAGCATCTACCTGAGCTCCTGTGCATCATGTGTGTCCTTTGTCCTGCTGTGACAGTCACTTGCTGCCTCTTGGTGAATGTGCTGGGTGCTGGACTCCATTTCCTGGGGTGTCACGGGAGGATATTCTTGTAGCAAACTTGCCCAGCATCCACGCACATGGCTTTGGGAAGGCAAGGGGTCCAGCAGCTGAGCAGGAGGGACAGGTGGAACAAGTGTGTGGCAGCTTTTGAAAGGAGCTGGGGGATTACAGCCTGCTCAGAGGAGACACAGGTGAGGTCTCAGATGATATCTGGGTGCAGGAGGGATGCAGCCCCTGCCTGGTGACTTCTGTCCATGTGCCTGTAACGAGATTTTTCATCCTGCCTCTCTTCCTGCTGTCAGAAGGGCCTGGATTAAAGATAAACTCTGGAGCAGGATGGGATCAGCCCTTGCCTCAGGCTGCAGCAGGCACAGGAGAGCTGGGGAGTGCTACTTGACCAGTTTGCAGGTTTGCTTGAAGGGGAGCTTTGATGTGGCAGTGGCAGTCCATGGAGGGTGAACGGTGTCTAGACAGGTTTTTCTCACTCTGTGTTATCTCAGAAGCAGCAGGAGGGGTGCCAAACAGGCTGAATGGCTCCAGGAGCAGAGCTGTTTCTGGAACGATGGGAAATGGCTCTTCAGGGGGATCAGGAGAGCTCTCACTGGACCCTGGCTGGTTCTTCAGGAGAATCCAGTAGAGCTTTCACTGGACCTTGCTTGGTTCTTCATAAGAATCCAGGGAAGCTTTTGCTGGACCCTGGTTGAACCTCCTGCAGGTGGAACCTGGGTCACCTAATGGCAGGTAGATGCTCCTAGGAGTGAGCAGAGGAGGTCCAGGAGGTGGCCAGTGTGTTTCCAGTGGTCTGGCACAGCACAGAGGTCCAGGAAGGGTCCACTGACCAGTGCTGTGGCCAGCGGGATGGGAATCCAGGATGATTGAGTTGATTTTGGCAGTAGCTGAGTGCTGAGAGAAGACTCCCTGGGCCTGGCTAGCGGGAGGGTGGCAGGACTTGCCCAGCAGAGCTGGCCTGAGTGCCTGGTGCCAAGTGCAGCTCCGTGGCTGTGGCAGGAAGGGAAGGCAGGCGGGCTCTGGAGGGAATTGTCACTGGCTGGCAAGCGCCACTCCCTGCGCTGTCCCTGCCATGCCATCTCCCCGGGGCTCTTTGGGAGGGGAAATGCAGGCTGGATTCAAATGCCTATTGTCTGTCCTTCAGCTGGGAGCAGAGCCAGCAGAGAGAGAGAGGCGCTGGCAGCATCAGATGGAGGGGGCAGATGCGAGGGGAGGCACGCTCATCCGTGAAACGCTGGCGCTGGGCTTTGCACGGGAGCCCCAAAGGTTAAGTGCCATGTGCTGGAACGCTGCACGAGGGTCAGGAGAGGAGCCCGGGGCTCCTGGGATCCCTGCAGGGCTGGGGGAAGTTTTTGAAGCATCTGTGTGCTGCCAGGATTCCTGCTGCCCTGGAGGACAGCTGGGTCTGTGTGGCCGCGGGGAGGGCAGAGCCACACCGTGCCAGGTTTGGTGTCACCTGGGAGCCCTGAGGAGCAGAGGTGAGCTCAGCTGGCTCCTCTCTCCTGGAGCAGCTGCCAGGCTCTGCATCAGGAGCTGGGAGCTGAGCATTCCCTCACCCTGCCCGTCCTGTCCCCCTGCCAGGGCAGGGCTCGGCCGCAGGTTTCGGGCAGAGCTGGAAACTTGGCACGGAGCAGCCAAGAGCCCAGCTTGCTCCTGTGTGTGTCAGGGCTGGCTTCTGCGCCGCTGTGGGGAGCACAAATATGTTCCCAATCTGTTTGCTGCACTGCCACGGCTCCAAGACACACAGGGAGCAGACACAGTGACCAAGAAGGGGCCATTGTTACAGGGACCTTCCTGACTGTGCCTCTGCTGTGCCCAGCCCTGCTGGATTCATCCCCAGCATCCCGAGAGCTCAATCCTCCCATGTCCCCCATCCTGAACTGCACATTAGCACAGAAAAACCACAGGTTTGCTCCTGTTTTACTCAATTTATCCATCCATGTGCCCTGCTCTGGCCTTTTGATTTCCACGCTGATCTCTGGCGGGCGGGTATTAAATCAGGCTGCAGATAAAAGGAGTTGTGAGCGTTGCTTCCCTGAGAAGCAGCCCAGACATCCAGTGACACATCTCTAATTGCAGCTGGGCAGACAGATAGCAGCGCTGCAGGCTGAGCAGCCAGGAGCCAGGGCAAGGGACTGATGGGCTGATGGACAGCTTGGCATTTTGGCCAAGGAGGAATGAAGGCCCCAAGAAAAGCAGAGGAGAGGAAGGGAGTTCCCTCGTTTGTTTCCAGCAGGGTTGTCCTCTGAGAGGTATTTCCTTCAGCTTCATGCAGTCCGAATTTAGTTGCAACTTCTACGAACAATAAAGGCTCGCATGGTTTCCCTCGGAGGAACTGGAATGAATCCAAATAGATTTCAGTGCTGGGAAGCAGATCCTGCTATTAATGTCAGCCTAATCATTTCTTTCGATCTCCTTCCCACCTTTCTTGCCATTCATGCTCCCAAAGCCTCCAGGCAAGTTACCAAGTCCAGTCTGCTCCTCTGGTTTTGTAGCCTCCCCTGGCTTTTTAGGGTCTGTAAGGGCGTTTGATGTGCCTGTCCACACACAGACCCCCGAGCTGGTTGGATGGTGGCACGGAGCTGAGCTGGACCAGGGACCAGCACGTGTCTCCCTGGGAAAAGGGCCTCTGACCAGGACTCGACTGGGAGCACTCGGCTGAGAAAATTCTCTGCTAAAAATAGCAGCAGATGATGTTTGAGGAGAAAAACAAGTCAGGGTCTGGGAGAAGTTAGTTCCCAGATATGTGGCTAATTCCGCTCCCCCAGGACAAATAATCTTTTAACCCCTCCGTGCCAAGGCTCCTTTCTGCTCTATTAAACAAACTTGCCCTGGTCAGGAATCCAGGCTGGGCCAAGCCAGGATGGGTTTTGTCCTCTTTGCTCTGACACAGCATTATTCCCCTCCCTCTCCCCCGGCTCATTTATGCCAGCATCTCCCTAACAGCTCTCTGTGTCACGCTTTTCATCTTTATCTGTCTGCGACTTCACTCGGGCTCCCTTTAATTCCCCGGTGCACTTCGTGAGGAAATAATCTCCCCTGAACCCTGCAGCGCTGCTCCTCGCACAGGTTGGCAGCCTGCTTTCGGGCTGATGTTCACAAGGGAAGCATTTTCAGGTCTGTCCCTAAAATCACATCCGCTGTCCTGCTCGTGGCTCACCCCTTGTGGGGCCGCGTCCTTTGTTCTGGCGGATTTTCCGCAATGCTTCCAAGCAGCCCCATTTCTCCTGCCTGGAATGACAGCAGTGGGATCACAGGCTCGTGGTCTGCTTGCTGGCAGCCAGAGATGTGCCCTGGGTGCTCACAGCCAGGCTCTTGCAGCCGTCGTTTGTTCGCGTTTTGCGCGGCGCGTTAAGCGAGACAATCGCAGCTCGTACCCGCGGCTGGAATTAACACGCGCGCCGGCAAGAAAAAAAAGCAAAAAATTGCACTGTAAAATTGGAGGAAATGTTCTTAAAACGAGAGCTGCTTTCAGTCTTGTCATAAATGATTTCTCTGCGTGCTTGCTCACGCCCTCTCCTGTTCCCTTCTCCAGCCTACTCTCGGCTCTTGGCTCTGATGACTGCTGCTCTCTTCCCAACTCCCATTTTCCACAGGAAGATGACATGGCTGGTCTTCGATAAGCAGAACCTCAGATCCGTGTTTTGCTGGTCAAGCTCTAGGCTGGAGGAGAAGGGAGGATCAGGAGATTAGAGTCACAGACAGAGGAATAGAGGATTATAGGCTAAACCCCTGCAAGTCTCTGTATTGATGGTTGGGACACAGCCAGACACTGAGGAGCATTGCAAAGCCTGGTGCTGATAGCATATCCGCTTATTTCCTGTCTTTGCATCGCAGGCAGCTTCTGAGATGTGTGTCCTCATCAAAAGGCAGGGTCAGGCAGGTGCCGAGCATCCCGGCTCCCGGGGAAGTCAAATACCTGCTGAGATCAAGTCTGTGCCTCGCCTGGCGCTCAGCCTGGAAAACGTCACCGTGGCTTATGAGATTCTCAGCAATCCTTGAGTCAAATTCCCACTCGAGCCAAAAATAAAGGAACTTGCCCCTTTCCCTGTCACAGTTTGCTCCCTCTCCCTGACACCGGCCATAGATCCCTGTCACATCCCACTGACCCTGCTCTGCCCTAAATTCCATCCCTCGACATCTGCCCGCTGCCATGAGAGCCCTGCTGGGAGGAAGGGAGAGGACAGCAGGAAGACCATTGCCCCTGGCTCTGGTGACAGTTATCTGCTGGCTCCCTCCCACTTTGCACTAATTTGGTACCAGCATCTGCCACTTTGGGGAGAGAAGGGGACTTGCTGAAGTGAGAAATAACGTGGGATGTGCCTGCATGGCGCTTCTCGGGAATGGGTAAGGAAACAATGGAAGGCAAGTGGGAATAGGCAGGAAGGGTTGGTTCTAAATCTGCCCCGTGTGAAAGTTCCCGCTGCTGTCTGGTGGGAGAACTCACCATCTTTGTTACTGGGATTTGCTGCTGCAGGGCATTCTCATCTGGTAAGCAGGTCACAGAGTGGCAGATCCACTGCTGCCTGAGATAGCGGGTGTCTCTGCTCTTCCTGTGATTGCCATTCCTCATTTTTTTCCTCCACTGAACTGGAACTGTACATCCTTGCTCAGTTACAGGGGACACTGCGTTTGAAGGGACTGAGAAATGTGCAGGGGATGGAAATGATGGTGGGGAAACACTGCACAGGATACCCTCATCTTCCTCGGGGTCCCAGGGGCCCAGCCAGCTGCATTTTTGGGGTTTTGGTGCCCTAAAGCAGAGGTGGGGATCAGCTGCCCTCCTGGGCTCCCCTCATGTCCCGTTTCCTGCTTTCCCTGGCGCTGGCTGGGAGCCAGCCCAGTTTGAAGGTGCAATTAGATTGCCCATTTGTCAATGAAAACGGCAGGAGCAGTGCTCAGTGATACATTCATGGCCAAGTGATCTGGATTTCGCCTCTGCTTTTTGCCAAAACCTTGGCAAAACCTTGCTTCTCCCCTCTTCTGTAGGGAGAAGCTCTCCTGTCCCAGGGCCACACAGCAAGACCACCTACCTCTGTTTTTCCCCTCCTGGAGAGCCAGCCCAGAGCATCTGTGTGAGGGCCTCAGAGAGCAGAGCAAGGCAAAAATTTGGTCTGGGCAGAACTTAATCCCCTGCCTTGTTCCCTGTTGCTCCCACCAGGAAAATGAGATTTTCAGTTCAGCCTCGTGTTTCTTGGGAAGGGAGAAGCGATTCAGGAATGCAGGGGGTGGTAATAACAGCTTTATTCATGTTTCCTTTCTGTTCCCCCTCTGTTACCCTTCATCCCAGGTTTTGAGGGGCAAACTCCAAATCTTTCCATCTTCTCCCTGAGCTGTAGTTGGCCTCGAGTGTATTACAGAAAGATGAAACCTGACATGCTGGAAACTCTGGAGCCCTTGCTGCTGCCATCCTAATCTCTTTTAAGTATTAGGTATTAGTCATCCACACAAATATTGCTTCCTTCCCGACTCGCACGTACAGTCAGTCCTTTCCAGGAGCAGAGCCAGAGCCCAGGGGGTGAGCTGGGGAAAACGGGAGAGCTGGGCCCAGATCAGGCAGAGATTAAAATGTTGGGCAAGGCTTGTATGGCCACATCTGCAGGGTGTTAAATGTCCATCTTCTCCCTGATGGCAGCGGCGTGTAGGTCCCTTTGTGGGGCTGGAACCTCTGGACAGGTGAAAATTTTAATGAAATTTAACAAAATTTAGCGAAATGGGGTCGTTTCTGTGAAAGGGCAGATCTGCAGGACCTGAACATCTCATCTCTGCCCACGCTGTGACGCCACGAGCAAAACAAAAACCAGAGGTTGTGAAACTCTGAGCTGCAGCAGCCCGGATCAGATGGGTGATTTGAGACAGTCTGTCTGCAGCTGCACCCCAGCGTGACCAAACCAGGCTCAGAGAAACCATCAGGAAGCTCTGTGTGGTCTTCACAGGCAACACCTGCCTGCCCAGGAGAGAGGAGGAATGTTTGGCTGCAGAAAGAGCTGCTCTGCAGAGAGGTTTTTGACCTAGAGGACTCTTATATCTCCTTGAGAACAACCTGTTTCACTCCTCAGGGTGGGTGTGCTCTGCTGTCTGGCTTGGAGGTAGAACAGTAAATCCTCCTGTCCAAAAGGAAAACAGAAAAGCGAAGAAGAAAAGAATGAGGAGAAAAGAAAAAAAAAAAATCTAAAAAGAAAAGAAGAAAAGGAAGGAAAAAAGCCTGTGTGCATGGCCTGGGTGCTAATGAGCCTTCTCTGCAGCAGATGCAGTCAGGTCTTGAAGGTCCCAGTTGAAGTCAGGAGATTTAAATCAGGAGATTTAAACAGGTTAAGATTTCGTTCCAGAACTGAGCGTACCCTGCTGGAAGTCAGGCATCTCCTCACCTTCTGTGCTGGTGAGCAGGCAGAGAGCGAATTAAGGGCAAAATCCCAAGTTTTCACATCTTCAGATGAATGCAAATACCCGGTGGTGTTCCACACAGCCTCACCCTGTGGGGTCCTGGTCCTGCTGGGACCACCAAGTCCTCCCTCACCATCAGCATTTCAGAACTCCCTGCCAGAGGAGCAAAGCAAAATCCAGAGCCACGTGGATGGCAGCCCCTGCTCTGTAATGCTGCATTTCTGGGTTCGTTCTGCCTCGTGTTCCCCTCCCAGGTGGGCACATCTCCATCAGGAGGTGTCTCTCGGAGAGCTGGCACCTTTTTAGCTGAGCAGCACGAGCCACGCAGCTAAAACGAGTCGTGCTGGTTTGTGATAGCTGGTAAAAATAAAACCTCAGCAGCAGCAGCAGCAGCAGCAGCTATTAGAGCAGAGGATTTACGAGGGAGTGGGTTTTTTCCAGGGTGGGCTGGCCGTGGTCTGGTGATGGCCTTTTTATAACCGTTATCAGCTCCCACACAGAGCAGGTCCATCTGTTACTTAATTTGGACCGAGACACTCCTAAGCTTTTTGTTCACTAATCTCTGGCTGCACATCCACATTGTTCTCCAGCAGGGCAGCCCACCCCGGAGCCAAGGCTGAGCTTGGGGAGCTGCCATGGAAAAATGGGATAAAAAAGGCACAGCTCGCTGGGGTCACTGGGCAAGGAGGGTCCATCCACCTGCCTGCTCCCTTCTGTCAGCTTCAAGGGGATTTCAACCTGCCAGAGCAAACAGCATCAGCTCCTCAGGCTGGAGGAAAGAAGTTATGACTGAGTGCTACAAAACGTTTATTCACCCTTTATAAATCCAGGCTTATCTGTCACAAGTACATTTAATGGTCCTGAAGTTCCACACAGAGGTGGTTGGACAAAGAAAGCCCCAAAAACTTCACCAAAAAGTGCCTGGGATGCTCTGGTCTCTCGTTCCTGTGCCACTCTGTGTTTGTCCTGCACCACCTGGCACAAGAATTGCAGTGAGATGCACTGGGAATAGAGAGGAGGGGGATAAAGAGCCTGCAGCACTGGGAGAGACAAAAGGATGGGTGTTTCCAGGCAGATGGTCAGATGCTCCTGAAAGGGCTTATGGTGATTTCCTCAAAATAAGCTGAGGGCAGAAACGCATCTCCCCTCTCCTTGTTTTACCCAGCCCAGCTCTGTGTGGCTTCTCCAGAGATTTCCCACACATTTCCCGCTCAGCATTGTCCCTGCTGCACCCACAGCCCTCTCTGAGAGGCAGGGACAGTCCTGGGCTCAGCCTGGCTGCCTTTCCCATCCACCCTGCCCTCTGCTCCGTGCTGTCCTTGTCACCACCACCCCAGCCCCAGGATGGATGCTCCAGGGCCACTCCAGCCCTGACCGTGCAGAGTGTTCATCTGACATTTTTAGCACCTCACAGCTTCTCACTGGCTCCTGCTGCACCGGTACCCACCCAGAAAGGAGAGATGCTCAACAAGGCATGTGCTTTATTGCTGTGTTCCACGTGGCTTCGGGAGCGCTTTGAATTGCAAATCTCACAAGGGCTCGGCGATGATGGACTCCTCGAATGAGGCATATTTCAGTTGCTTTGGTGGGCAGGTGTTTAAATACAGCTGCGTGGTTTTGTGCTGCTTGTGCCTGACAGTGCATTAACTAAAATTACTGCATCAGCTCGCTGCGAGCTGCCAGCAGCTTCTCCCAAACTCTGTCCTGGTTGTCCCTTTACTTTCCCTACAATACAATACTTCACCTCCTCCTCTTCACATTTCTGCCTAGAACTTTCAAAAGGCATCAGGATGGAAGGAGGTGGAAGGTCAGGCTCGGCTTTGAGCAGCAGAAAGGAGATTTGACACACAGAGTTGCCTATAAAGCTGCTTTTTTCTTTTTTCTTCAGTATAGCATTTAAAAATGATTCAGATACCATGAGTCACAGTAACAAGCATGGGCTGGATCTCTTTAGCTGGAAAAAAAAAAAAAGAAGAAAGTGCCATAAGAATATGCTATAGACTTCAGTGCCTTGTCCTGGATTCTATTTTGGAGAACTGATGACATTTGGGATTCAACCATATGTCTGGCTGAGTCTGTAGCACACAGAGAGCTGGTAGGTATTCAGGGGGGTAGAACATGCAGATCTGGTGGGATTTGGGATTTTGCAGCATGCAGAGACCTGGTAGGAATTGGGAGATGTGGCACATACGGATCTGGTGGATTCAGGGATGTGGAGCAGAGGTGTGTGTGGAAAGGGAATGCAATTGCAGCTGTTCTCCCAGCCCCGGGTGCTGAGGCCTTTGAAGAGACATTTACATAACACAAACCCTTTGCTGCTTATTTGTGCTGAAAGGAGCCCGAAGGCACACCTTTGAAATACTCAATTAGAAGGTGGCTAAAGCACTAATGTCAATTTAACAAACAAAACCAAACAACCCCTGAGTGTGGTCACCAAAGAGACAACCCTTGCTAGCAGAGCAAAGTTCTGGAAAGTCATCGTTCTCTTGCTGTATGGCCACTTCAGGTTCTTGTTTTGCTTTGCTGTCAACTTTCTTTTAATTTAGAACATGCTACTTGCAGTGTTGTGCTACAGAGAGAGGAATAAATCCTCCTCAGCGGTGATTTAAGCAGCCACATTGATCTCTGCCCACGGTCAATACATGGAATAATGTCAGAACCTCTCACTCAGATTCTGCCTGAAATTTGTTGTCATCCTGCTTTGTGCCTGCAGGGTAGACCTGAATCTCTGGTGTTTAGTGGGTGAGGAGAACCCTGCTGTCAGCAATTTGTGAGAAACGAGGTGTGGCTGGAGCCTGGTGGAGTCCCACTGCCTTGGAGTGAATATTTCTCCCTCCTCTCGGTTTCCCTGTCCCCACCTTCAGCTGATATTGTCACCACAGCAGATGTAGGGCTGTTGCCATGTCTGTTTGATGGGACAGCATTTTTCTGGACAAAGATACAGTGCAAGCAAGAATCTATGACAAAACTAAAACTGGTCCAGAGCAGGAGGGCAGCCAGCATCTCCTCAGATCAGCTGAGTGCTCAAACCTGGGCTCTCAGTTAAATTCTTGGGTCCAGAGGCAGCAATCTCACAGCAGAGGCGATCAAATGCCTTTTTTTCACTGATGTTGAAAATGTGGTCAGAGATTTCAGAAGGATTTTCCCATAATTGTGCCTTGTCTTCTGGGGATTAGCTGCTTCCCGTGCTCTGGGGGTTTGCTGGGATCAGGGGAATCTGCTCGTGCTCCTGAGGATCAGAGCCCCAGACACGACACCTGGAGGATCAAAGGACTTTTTTGCAGGAGCTCAGGGTGACAGACAAGGGGGAAAATGGATTCAAACTGAAAGAGAAAGGGTTAGATATATTAACAAATTCCTCCCTGAGAGGTGGGGAGGGGCTGGGATGGAATTCCCAGAGAAGCTGTGGCTGCCCCTGGATCCCTGGCAGTGTCCAAGGCCAGGCTGGATGGATTTGGAGCACCTTGGGATGGTGGAAGGTGTTCTGCCATGTCAGGGGTGGCTGTGGAGAGTCTTTAAGGTCCCTTCCAACCCAAACCATCCTGAGATTCTGTAATGAATACAGGGAAGGTGTTGGCATCTTGTGGCACAATTCCCTGCTTTCAGGAGGGGTGGGTCTGGAAGTGGAAATTCTGATGAAAACGGGCTCTGCTCTAAACCAGACTTGCAGAAATTGCTGGTGGTTGCTGAGAGCAGCTCCTGGCTGGAAGGAAACAAAGTGCAGAGCGTTGTCATCTCAGTTCAATATTGGATTTCTCCCAAATGCTGCATGACCATCCCAGAGCAGAAGGGGGAAGGGTGGAAAAGTCCTGCTGGGAGCAGTTTTGGCTGGGTCAGCTATCAGTGAACATCAGCCGGTGGCTTTTGTGTGAGAAACAACCATTTTGGGCACAAAGGCAGCTTTCTGAACCTTGCCAAACCCCAGCTCTCCCTGCTGGTCTTTGGGGTGCCAGCACCAGGGCTCCCAGGGAAGCATCAGCTGTTAACAAACACGAGGGACAGGAATCCTTCATTAAGGGAACGTTTCAGGGAACATTTCAGCATTCTGGGAGGATTTTAGGTGTTGAAAGCCCTCAAGCTCTCAGTGGGAGTGATTTTGCAGCTCCTGGGTGTTTCTCAGACTGATGCCTTGCTCTCTCATGCTGATCCACTCCACCAGGGGAATGTTGTCCCCCCACTGTCAATCCCTGCCCCAAAAGCTTTCCCCCTGAAAGCCAGCACAGGATTTTCCAGCTCCACGATGCTGGAGATCATTTCTTCCTCCACATCTCCCTTCAGCTGCCTTTCCTGCTTTCCATTCATGTTTGTTTTGGCTTTTTACTCTGACTGAGACAGCCTTAACTTTCAGCTACATCTCATGTCTCTGAGGCAGCATTTTCCATAATTTTTAACCTGCTGTTTGATCAGTGAGCTCAGTGGGCATCTCCCTTTGATTCCCACAAACTCCTGATGGGTCTGTCACAGCAGAGCTGCTCGTGTGGTTGTGGCAGACCCCTGTAGCTGATTATTTTGGTTATTTTATGGAACTCCTCCTGAAAATCAGACTTTGGAGCAGCCCGGTTTGGGAACACCACAGCCAGACTGGGAGGAGAAGAACCAGAACTCCCAGTTCCAGAATATCCTCTGCTGTCTGCTTCACTTTGCTCTTCAGGGAGCTCCCTTCTTGTTCACTTCTGCCTCTGGGGAGTTGTTGGTGGATTGGGCACCCAGCAGAGCATGAGGGCTGCTCTGGTGGGATGCACAGAAGAGACACAGAAGGCAGATTTTTCAAACTAAAGCAATATGCCAAAGAGGGAAGGAGACTGGATTAATTGGGAACACTCTGGTGCCCAGAGCAGGAGGGGAGCTGTGGATTTGTGGTGTCAGGAGCCTCACAGAGTTGCATGGCTGAGCTTTTACCCCAGCATGGGCCTGGCTGGGGCTCTGCCCAGAGAGAGCTGAACTCCTGTTTTCTCCTGAATCACAGCCCTCTCACGATTTACTGCCTCCCATTTTACCTCACCACGCTCTCATTACTTCCCAGCGCAGTCAGCATTTGTCAGAGGCCAGGCCTGGCCTGCTCCATCTCCCAGGAACTGACAGGATCTCTCCAGCTTGCTCTGCTTCCTGTCTTTCCCTGCCCATCGAGTTAACTTCCAAAATAAAACTTCCCCTCCTGCATTACCACAGTTCCTTTCCCTTGTAAATAAGCACAAGGAAATGGCTCGTGCTGGCACTGCCACTAAGTTAATCCTCCTCTTTAATTGCTACTTCTAACAATTACGTTTTCCTGTATTTACACCACAACTCCTAAATAAACTCAGCCGTGCTGGAGCTGTGCTGGCAGCCAGGAAGGGGTTTTATCTGGGGAAGTCAGTCCTCAGAGCCGGCCAGGATGGTTTCTCAGCAGGCAGCCCATTCCTAGCCGGGTGACTTATGAGCTGTGCTATTTCTTATTGCCTCCTGTTTGTTTTTCCAGGCTGCAGACTCTTGGCTGTGGAGCTGACATCCAGCAACACCAAGCCCGTGGTGCAGGAATTCCAGAGTGAGTGCTGCCCGTGCTGCCTCGGGATTTGTGTCAGGCCAAGCAATGCAGGAAAATTTGGCTGATGGGCACCTGGTTCCTTGGGGCTACCAGACTCAGAGCAGTGCCCAGGAATATGCCTGGGTCTCCCCATTTTATTTAAATGGTTTTTTGAGGTGCCCTGCAAGCCACAGGCATTGCAAAGTCTCTGCCTAAGTGCTTTTTTGAACCGGGTCCCAAAAGAAGGAAAAGCAGTTGCCTTGCAGTTCACAGACAGAAAGAGGAATTTCTGTTTTCTCTTGGCCCTCCTGCAGACATGCCCTGGGTTTATCCCAGGCTGGATTTTCTGGGTTTATCCCAGGAATTGTGGTCTCAGTCCATCCTCAGGGAGGTGCTGCATCCCTGGCTCACTTTGTGGCTCTCTGGGCTCACCCCGACAAAAGGTTTTGTTTGTCATGAGCCACAGCCTGCAGAGAACAGGGTGTTCATTTCTCTCCGTGGCTGATATCTGCTGGGCTATTATTTTTGCTGGCCAAAATCCATCTTCCAATAGCTCCTGGAACCCAGCAGCGTTTCTGTTTGCGAGGCAGATGAAAGAGAAAGCTCCACTTCGTGGGCAGCATCTCCTAATAAAACACTGAGAGAGTGCTCAAAGCGGGGCAAAAACACAGCTGCTTGCTTTTAATCTGAATTGCCTCCATTTCTCCTGCTAGGTGTTGAGCTGTCCTGCATCATTAAATCCACGGTGACGCCAGACCCCAGGATCGAGTGGAAGAAAATCCGAAATGGAGACACCTCTTATGTGTTTTTTGAAAACAAAATGCAGGGTATGAAGGCTCCTTGTTCACAGCTTTCCAAAACAGCTTTCCAAACAGATTTTAGGAACAGTACAATGGAGAACAAACAAGGCTGTAAAAGGCAGGAGCTGTGGCTGCTTTATTGCAGAGCAGATTTCAGCAGTTGAAGTGCGGGATGGAGAGGGAGCAGGATGTTCTTTTCTCCCTGCCTGGTTATTGACAGGTCACTGTGGGGAGCTGCAGCAAGCTCCTGCCTAGGAGGTGTTTTTTGGGTAAGAAAGGAATCCTGCAGCTTCCTTTCCGTGAATCCCTGTGATGCTTAATGATTTTTGTCTTTTATTTTTATCTACCCTTTTATACACCCTTTTATATATTTTATACACCGTTTTAAACATTTTCTGTACCCTTTATGTATCCCTTTGCTTACACACTTGTAATTCTTGTAGCTGGATGTTTTAACTTAGTTTTGGGGTTCTGCTGGGCAGAAAGACCAAACACCCTCAGTGAAGGATCAGGGTGCTATCTTAAAACCTGAGGCTCCAGCCTTGGGAAGCCTTTTCTCTGGAATAAATTGTGTAAACTGGGCTCATCTGTGAGGATGAGGGACAGAATAGAGGGACATTACTTCATTTGTTAAGATTTTTATTAGGGAATTCCAGATACATAACGCTCATCTGTGAAATCTATAAAACTCATAAACGTGCTATACACTGCATTTTTTTCCCATTCTGTCGAATTGCACACCTGGGATCCCATTAAATACCGAGGTAAAACCCTTTTATCCCCTTGGCTGTGCCTTACAATTACAAACCAGCTCTCAAGGCAACACCAGCACGGTCACTGGGTGTCTGATCCCTCCTGCAGCATCCAAGGGTCCACCTGTGCCTCAGCAGGGATCTGTGTGTCCAGCTGCCAATGCTCTCTGCTGGGACAGAGCAGGGATTTGCAGCATCCTGGGAGCATCAGCAGCAGCCTCTCTGGCCTGATTGGAAAACCCAGTAGGGCCTCATTCCATCTGGAATTGCTCCAGCCCTTCAGATGGGACCAAGAGCCACATCCAGATGAATCTTCCAAAGGAGGCAAGGCCTGGGGCTGTCTTGGAAGTTCAATTTTGCCACGGTTTTTGAGGTTTGGAGTGGTGCTTTCCAGTTCATGCCCTCACATGGCTGGCAGCTTTGGTTTCCTTTGGGGATTTTAGCATCGAGTTCCTTTGGCTCTGGAACAGAGTGTGAGATGATCTGCTTAATTGATACACCCCAGATGAGCCTGTGTGACCCCCCTGATGTTCTCCCCTCTCTTTCCTGCGTGCCAGGAGACTTTGCAACCCGGGCAGAGATCCTGAGCAGGACATCCCTGGTGATCAAGAACACGACGAGGATGGACACGGCCACGTACCGCTGCGAGGTGGCAGCGCCCTCGGACACCAAAACCATCGACGAGATCAACATCCAGCTCACAGTGCAAGGTGCCAAACCCAGAACCTCTGCAACGGGAGCAGGAGGGGCTGTGGGCATCTCCAGAGTGGTTTAAAACCAGCTGGGAGTAATGGAAATGTTTATGGCTTTGCCTAAGAAAGCGCAGAAGTCAGAAATGATTTAATTCTATGAAACTCACGCAATTTGTGTCTCCCCGCAGTGAAGCCCATGACTCCCAGATGCTCTGTGCCTAAAGCTGTACCTGTTGGCAAATCAGCCTCCCTCCACTGCCACGAGAACGAGGGATTCCCCAAGTCCACCTACAGCTGGTACCGCAACAGTGAACCTCTGCCAGCAGACAGCAAATCCAGCAGCAAACCCCTCAACTCCTCCTACACCCTGAACCCCAACACAGGCACTCTGGTAATGCCCTGATACACATCAGCAGAGCTTGTTCTGCTGGACAGCTTATCTTTAAGGTTGCTTGTAGATTTAGGAAAACATTGCCTGGCTTTCAAGGAATTTGAAGAAGGTGAAGTGTTCTAGGGTCTGGGTGAGTTGAGAAAGGGAAGATTGATGGAAGAAGATCGTAGAGAGAGATGCATTTTAATGTGAATTTTTATACCCTCACAGTGCCTCGTTTCTCATTCACATCCTTCTATCCCTTTTCCCTCCCCAGGTTTTCCATGCAGTGCACAAAGGTGACACAGGTCGTTACTCCTGCATAGCAACCAACGATGCTGGCTTTGCCAAGTGTGAGGAGCAGGAGATGGAAGTCTGTGAGTGGCTCTCCATATGGTTTTCATCAATTCTGGTTAATTTATCACCATAAATAAATTGCCATCAGCATAAGCAATGAGGGGGGACATCCTGCAGCATTGAGCCTTCCCTGCTTTCACACAGCCCCAAATATAAGGGGATAAAAATAATCTAAAAAATTCAGGGAGACATCAGATCATGCACAGATTTAATCCTGAAAGCAGGAACTCACTAGTTCCCTGTGAACTATTGCTTAAAATATTTGAGAGGTGTCATTTTAGTGCGTGTGAAGCTGGAAAGCTGCTGCTGCCCTAAAGAAACGTTGGGTGCTGGTTTCTGTCTTTGCAGATGACCTCAACATCGGTGGGATAATCGGGGGAGTCCTGGTGGTCCTTGCAGTTCTGGTGCTCATCACTCTGGGAATCTGCTGTGCCTACAGAAGGGGATACTTTGCAAACGGCAAAGAGAATGGGGAAAGGTAAGGGGCTGGGCTTTGTGGAAAACTCCCTGCATCCTCAGGTAGCTGGGAGGAGTCTGAAGGGCACCAAAAATTGGTGGCTAAAAGGAATTTTAATGCCTAATTCCCCACCAAAGTCCACCGGCGGTAAAACCCTGCCGCATCCAGGTTTATTCCATGGAATAATCCCAGAATCCCAGAAACCCAGAGTGGGATTGGGGCTTTAAAGATGATCCAGCTCCAGCCCCTGCTGTGAACAGGGACACCTTTCACCAGCCCAGGCTGCTCAGAGCTCCATCCCACCTTGCTTGGGACACTCCCAGGCATGGATGGCATTTTCCCAAGGCAGAGCTGTGGTTGCCAGCAGCAGCCAGAGGATGGGAGCTGTGCTTTAAAACCCTCATCCTTTGCCTGGGAAAGGGGGCCCAGCACCATTAAATGCTTGTCCAGGGGATCATGTGCTGTTGGTATAACGAGGGGGTGGTTTAATGACCAGAGCTGACTGCAGGGTCAGTCTGAAGCCTCAGGATGTGCACAGGGAATAGATGCACACAGGAGGCTCTCCACAAGAAATCTCAATGGTTGTGAGGACCTAAATTTGGGATGAAAAGCAACCGTTTTCGAGTGCACATGGAAATGTTAAAAGCAGCAGCATTAGCATCAGAGACAAGCCTCGATGTCCTCACAGAGTCTGGAGAGGAGATAATATATGCAAAGCCAAGATTCTCACCAGATAGATTTGTTCTGTGCTAAATGTTGCTTTCCAGCACAAGTCCTGTCTTGTTTTTCTCTTTGGTTTCATTTGTTTTTCAGAAAAAGCTCTAAATACCCCATTTAAATGCAGCTGAGGGTTGGCATACACTGGACTTGACAGTCGTGTATAAATCCTGAATTCCTGTGGGATTGCAAACAAGTGGCGCCTCCTTATAACTAAGAAAAATGCTGAAGGCATGTGGCAGTGAAGGATTAAAATGAACTTTATAATTGCCACAGGAAGCAGAGCAGGAGGCACAGAAAGGCAGTGACAGGCACCAGAGCAGGAGAGCCTGGGAAGGAATCACTTTATCTCTTTGGAGTCTTAGGGAAACACACAGCAATCTTTTTTTACCCTGTGCTGAAGGGGAATTTAGAAAAAATCCCAACCATGGCAAGTGATGGAATAAACACAGAGCTCTCGTTTGAGAAACAAACTGGGTTTCTCTCTGCTTGCTTCTCATTCAGCTGCTCCTCCTCATTTCCATCTCCCTCAGCACCTCCCCTCCAAAATCCCGCAGTCTTCCTGTCCCAAAAATGAGATTTTTTTCCCCCTTTTCTTTCAGCTACAAGACTCCAGCAAAGCCTGATGGCGTTAACTACATCCGGACAGATGATGAGGTAACGAGGAATGCTTTGCCTTTCCCATCTCTGTCGGGAGAGGAAGAGGGTGGGCAGAGGACGAGACGCTTTTTAGGGCCCACAGACTTTGTGAGAGTGGGCTCCACTCCGAAGCAAGGCTGGGGAACAGAGGGAAAACAGAAGGGTGAAAGCTGAGTCATTTCCTGAGAAATGATGAACAGTTTAAGTTGCCTGGAGTGACTGATGCCAGCAGCTCTGCTCTGAGTTATCTCGTGGCCTGACCCCCTTAGGATGAGTTTCATTGGATTAAGTGGGCAGGACATGATGCTTTTACGAGAGAATTTGTATTTTGGGATTTGAGTAGATCATTGGGCTTAAGATCAGAAAAAGCTTCTGCCATGAGCAGAGATACTGATGAGGGAATGAGAAAGTCCCCTGCAGTGCCTTGGTGAGCAAGAGGAGCACCTGCCCAGTGGAACTGGTGCCTCCCTGTCCTTGCCAGTGGGAAATGGGAGCTGCCTGGGCAGAATCCTCACAGTTATACAGCTTGCATCTAACTTTGGGGACAGCAGGAGCAGAGAGCTGCCTGGGAAGCTGCTGGAGCTCTTTGTCAGGAAAATTAACCCACAAACACCAGAGGTTTATGTCAAAAAATGAGACAGAGGAGTCCTGTAACTTTATTCAAACAAAGGAGAGGCTGTGGTAATTTTTTTCACTTCCTGCATCCCAAACTTTGTTGCAGGGCGACTTCAGACACAAGTCTTCATTCGTCATCTAAGAGGCCAAAAGGAAATTGCAAACCAGCAAAAAGCAAGTGTGAAAATACCTCCTCCAGGAACTCAAAAGCAAGAGCAAAAGATGAATTAAGTGCGCTTGGAAGAGTTTGGAACACACAAGAACTCGATAGCTAGCTATCTGTATATCTTTTTTTTCTTTGCCAAAGTTTAAAAGTAACTCCTCACTGCCCAACTCGCGTCTCCCCTGCCTCCGGAGATACCAACAGGATCACCCAAACCTGTCCTTTGGACTGAGGAAAAGTTCTAATCCTTCCCAAGAGACTGGGCTGTGGAAGTTTGTGGAATTGCCTTCTCTTTGTGCTGCAGGGACACAGCCACAGCGTGCAAACCCAGCGTTAGGGAAACGTGTCCGAGACATTGCTGGTGATGTGTCACTGGTGGACAAAAAAAAAGGTGCTGAAACAGCAGTAGATGGACTTCAAAGAGGGAGATTTCTCTGTGCAAGGGGGGTTTTTTCCTCCCAGCAGCTCATGGCCTGGCCTGGCCGGTGACTTTGCCACACTTGTGATTGTCTCCTGCCTGGCTCTGACCACTCAGGGTGTGCTCACCCTGTCACCAGTGACCCCAAAAACGCCACTAACGGCCTCAGCCCTGCCCTGAACTGCCCCAAATGTTGTCATTGAACAGGATCCCCCAGGGCAGGGGCAGTGCTTGTGCTCCCTGCTTTGCAGGATGGCTGCACGCAGGTAACCCCTCCTTCTAATCTGCACAAAGCAGGCTTGGCTCCTGCGTCTTTCCGTGGGGAAAGAGGCTTAGAGGGCAGGCAGAGAACCAGTGCTAAGACATCCCTTTCAGGAAAATTAAAGCCAAATACTTTCCTGGGCTAAGATTGCCATAAAAGGTACCGAGAGATCCTCCAGCTTTTTTTACCTTCTCCGTTTATTTTGTAAAAACCCCCCCAACCTTCTAAATTTTTTGCAAAGATCTATTTTGATTACTTCAGAAAAGGTAACATTTCTATTTAAAAGTGTAAATACGTGATGCCAGCAGTGTTTGAGTAACAGGAGCTATTTTTTTACCATTGAAGCTACGAGAGGAGCTCACACGTTGCTAGAGTATGGCACTGTCAGAGCATATCAGTATTAGTGCAAAGTGTAATAAAAAGCTGTAGGTGGAACAGCATCTCTTTCCTCTTCAGCCAGCTTCAGCCATTTCCTTGTCACAAGAGGTCTTACCAGACACAGAACAGAGTCACTCAGGGATAGTTTTTGTAAATTTATGGCAGGAGCTATCAACTTTTTTTATATGGAAAAAAAATACAACCCAGCTTTTCTTGCCGGTGACCAACACTTTTGTTTTTTGTCGTTGCAAGAAAAATTCCAGGGATGGCTTTTGGGTTCGGTTCCAAAGAGGTGACAGAGTGACTTCAGTGTTTGCTGCCCCTCTGCAAGTTCCCTAAAGCACTAACATGACAGCTACAGCAGCTTGGCAGGTTTAAACTCCGTGGCCAAGGCCACTCCTTCCGGGGTTGGGAAAGCAAAAGCTCAACACAAGAGCACTTTTAGAGTGTCAGCTGAAATTTTTTCTCTAGATGGTAAAGGAAAAAAGCAACAAAAAACCAACCAAATTTGGTTCTCTTGGCTTTAGAGAGAATGATTGGGAACATGTGTTCCCCAGAACATCCGTGTTGATGGCGTTGAACAGCACCGGGTGAGACGAGGCTGCAAGACATGGATGCAACACTAGAAACTGTGCTGTGGTTTAAGAAGTTTTTTAATGTAGCAGAATTTAGTGTTCTTGTATTTCCGATATGGATTGAGTTGTCTTAACTTTTCCTGTATACAGTTATTTTGGATACTTGACGATTTGGACTGTTGGTGTTATTTTTTTCGTGTTCTGCTTTACTCTGCTTTGTTTCCTAGAGCTCTCGCTGGACATGCCATTGCTGCATTTGTTTTGCCTAAACAAAGCCTTGCCACTTGTCCTTTTGCCAGGGAAAGGAAAGACAAGGATGGGGCAGCCCTGAGCAGATGTTCTCTGTGTAACTCGCACGTCACCACTGCTATTTTGCAACTAATTTCTGGTTATCAGCTTAATACCAGCTCTTCATCCAAGCCATCCAATATTTATAAAATATAATAAATATATATTTATACTATTATATATTTATAATTATATATATAAATATTAATATATTAATTAAATATATAAATTGCTCCTTAATTTCTGACTTCTTTGCACCCTCTGGCTATCCACTGCTCTCCTCTGTGCTGCTTTCAGTGCACCTGTACTAAGGGAGAGAGAGGAAAGGATTGAACCAGGGTGGCTCTGGGAGCACAATCTGCAGCCCCACCAAAGGCAGCCTTCATGTGACAAACCAGCAGAGCTAAGAATCCAAACTTTTCTTTCCCCCCCTCCCAGTTCTAAAATGCACAGTGGCATCTCTAACGAAAGGGGAGGTGATCCCCCCACGCACAGCTCGTGAGAGCTGACGGATGAAATTCATTGTATCGTTGTGAATAATAATATTCAGGTTTGTACTAATGTATTACGTTTAACTTTGCCAAGAATGTTTTACATAAATACCAAGCTATAAAGCATTCTTGTAGGGGGTTTTTGTTTGGGCTTGGTGGTGTTTTTCAAACAGCCAAATTGTGGGAAGCTCCTGCTTCAATTCAGTGAAATAAGGGAGAGTCTCTTCTGTCAGAACACCCCCGAGGACTGGTCATCATTTTATTCTTGGACATTTGTTCCTAGTTCTTTAAAAACAGGGTTCTCTTAAAACTCACAGGGCTCATCTCAGATACTGCTTGAGAACAGAACAAGAACAAAGTAGGAAAGAAACTATCCTAATTTACCACTGAGAGTGGTTCAATAATATTTGAAGGCAGGAGAGAAGGCACAAAAAGAAATGGTTTGGCCAAAGCTGACCAGTGCTGAAGCCAGAGCCATTCCATACATCCTCTGTTCTCTGGCTTTGATTTTGACAATAAAGTTTAACCTCACATGAAGGGTTCTCAGATCTTCAAAGGGGAGTAGGGAAAGTGGAGGCAAATGATGGGATTGCAGGGCAGGAGGTAAGTGCCTCTGCTTCCACTCCTGCAGTGAATCCTGCTCTGTGCCTGGGGTTCGTGTCTGAGTGACACAAACCAGCAGGAATAAAACAGATCCCAGCTCCAAATTTCAATGAAATCTAGGCCATGAGCTCTGTGATGAAAGTTAACGACAGAAAAGCTTCAGTGAGGTGCACGTGGCCATCAGGGAGACTCAGGAATGGTCACATTTATCCAGGGTATTTATGACAAACAAGTTACCTGCCCAGAGCACTAACCCACCTTGCTCTGAGTTAACTCATGTCCTGCCTGCAGTCAAATCAGAGTCTATTTAAATCTGCTGGTCCAAAACTAACTGAACTGAGGGCCCAAGATACTAGGGATGTGGTTGGTGGAAGAGACTGAGAGGCTGTAGAAATCTACAGGGAAAAAAAATCATTTTTCTGTCAGCTCAAGCAAAGGGGAGACGCCGTGGGTGGAATTTATTCTGTAACCATTTATTTTCATCAAATGCTAATAGCAGGAAATAACATAGCTCAAGAATAGAAATATTCTATGTAAAAAGAGCATTAAGGCTGTTCAAAAACACAGGCGTTTGCCCAACAAACAAGAGGTGATGTAGCGTGCAATTACCAGATTTTTTACCTTTGTTCACATTGAGGGAGCTCTGGTATGGAACCAAGAGGGGCAATGAGGGATGGGCTGAATAAACCCTGCACGCTGGGATAAATGCATTTATTGCTAAGCTCATGGCAACATTATGCCCTTACTTTTCCAAATGGACAAATTACACATCCTCAGAGTGAAAAGCCACCCTTTTTTCCTACTGCTGCTGTCGAGGCCTCCCTTCAGTGAGCTCTGTCAGGAACAGCAGCGTTTAACCCATCCATGTGCCCATGCAGGCTGTGCCTACCCATCTCCAGGATGTTCTGGAAGAAAAGCCATCTCAGAACAGATAAGGAGGGTGTGCATTCACAGCAATTTGTAATCACAGAAGGGAGGGCAGGTTCAGGCAGCGTGGTGGTTCTGTACAGGAGGAAGGGCAGAGCTCATTTGTTCTGGGACGTTTTGCGAGTTGAGCGCAGCACTCGTTGCAGAGCCACTGGCTGGCTGCTCTCTCTCCTTGCTGGGGATTCCACCTTCCACATCCGAGGTGGGGATGGGCTGCAGGAAGGAAGGAAGGAAGGAAGCACATTAACCCTGCATTTCCAAGCCCTTGACCAGCCTTTCTCCCTGCAGGGGCTGTTTCACACCCCTGCTGAACTTACGGTTCCTCGGGCGGTTTCAAACAGATGACGTGTTTTGGCCTGTCCTCAGCATCTTCCTCCACTGCAAACAATACATATATTTTCATATTTTACAAAATGCTGAAGATTTGGTCATTTGGGGTTGGTTTTCCCCCCCCATCTCATCAAGTTAGAATCTCAGAGGTGACTTGCCTGGAGCTGAAGTGGGTGTCTCCTTCAAGCTGATGCTGCTGACCCCAGCATTTAAAGTGAAGTCATCAATGGTCTCTGAAAAAAAAACCAAAAAAATCATGTATTAGCAGCCTGTGACACAGCCAGAGGGCAAGGCATGCTGCTGTGCAATATGCAATACTCAAGTGTCACAGAATCAGTAAATCCAATTAATTGCAAACACACACATTTATCTCTCTTTCCCAGCCCACCAGACCTCAATGTCTCCCATGCAGCCTCAAACCCCTGTGCTGAGCCTGATGGGCCACATCAGCTTCCAATTCCAGCCTCCCTGGGTGGAGGAAATCACTCCAGGGGGGGGACCTTGGTTCTGTGCCACCCTGTCCTGCCTGGTGGGGACAGCCACCCCTGGCACTGAAGCGCAGCCACCTCTCCCAGGAAATCGTTCCATCCACACCACTTGCTCTGCTTAGTCAAGGCAGAGTTTGGGGCCCCTGAAAACTGCCAAAGGCCCTGCAGAGCTGCTCTGTGAGGAGCTGCCTGCAGCCAGACAAGAGGAATCACTTGACAGGGGAGCTAGGTAGAATTTAGCTTGCCTGAATAGGCCCTGGTTGTCAGCTGTCTCTTTCCTGTCATTTATCTCAGGAGAGATGTCACAATATTCAGATTTTACTTAACTCAACGCTCTGTTTTATGCTCATGTTTCCCAGAACCTTTCACAAGGAATTAAGGTAGGAAGTGCTTTATAGGGCAGGAGTTGGAAACTCAGCTGAAAGGACTTCTCACAACTGAGCTGGGTTTGCTCTTGAACTACTGCCCTGACCTAGAAGGGAATCACTGAAACTTAGAGCAGAGATCAAACTTGATCCATCTGCCTCAGCTCTGCTCTGCATCTCTCAGAACTGACCTGTGCCAGTGGCTTGGTGAGGGTGTGAGCTGTCCCTTCTTGCTGCCTCCTTCAGCTGTTCTGGCTGTCTCTCTCTTCCCTTCTGTCTCTGGGGCTCCTCAGCTCCTGTTTGGTGCTTTGGGAACAGCTTCAGCAGATCTGGGTGAGCGGGGATTGCACATAAACACACGTGGAGACACCACCTTCCCATGCTGCATGGGAAGCCTTCTTCCCCTTCTCTTTCTTTCCTTCCTTCCTTTCTTTCCTTCCCCTTCCTTTCTTTCCTTCCTTCCCCTTCCTTTCTTTCCTTCCTTCCTTTCTTCCTTCCCCTTCTTTCTTTCCTTCCCTTTCTTCCCCATACTTCCCCCATTTCTTCCCCATTTCCTTCCCCACAAATGCCTCCAAGG
>CM019214.1:122862587-122980392 GCA_009741485.1 Malurus cyaneus samueli
AATGACATATGAAGTCATGCACATTGGATTTCAACCTGCTTTGCCCACATGTCAAGTGTCAGTCTGAAAACAAGGGCAGAAAATCAGGCCGTGCACACCCCTAAAGTGCAGTCATAAGGGTGGTTCCTTCCCCTTTTCATTTCAGCCTCCAATTTAAATAAATCAGCTCCATCCTTGGGTGAAAAGTAGAATACCCCACCCAATTAAGAAATCACTGCCCCAGACAAGATGCCATCTGCAAGGTCAGGAACAAAAAGCAGCAGAATAGTTGCGAACACTTTTGTAGAAGTTCTTAGTGCTGCAAGCTCACTGCTTCACAAAGCTTCCTGCTGTTTCCATGCAGACTTTATTAAAACAGACTAATTTCATATGGCAGACACAAGAATAATTTCCAATTATTATATTTCATTACTATTTAATCCTTTTTATTTTATAAAGGCCCATTATGTACTTATATTTGATATCATTTTAATTATAATTTTTCTATTTAATCTCCAGCTCGGTTGAAATTATTAATGGTAAAACAATTATGAATTAAAAGTATGTGTGAAACTGAAGAAACTGTGACGTTTTATACTAAATTTGGGTGTTTTTTTAAGCCCAGAATATGCTTTTTTTTTATTAAACATTAATGTAGGGAATATATAGATAAGAAAAAAAGAAAAGTAGAATAAACTGAGTGTGATTTAATGCTATATGACATAAAAGAAAAACAAAAAAGCCCTGCCAGAGCAAATGAGGGCTTCAAACCCAAATGTTAGTTCCATAATGCCATCCAAACCAAACCACACAGGCAAATAGTTTTTGTACTGCCATTGCCTTACATCTAGCAAACATGCAGCAGAAAAAAACACTCTTCCACTTAGGATTAAATCCAAAAATTAGTCTAAGATGCTCATATCCAGTTGAACAATATAGTCGCAGGATAAAATATTGGAAAGGGACAGGAGGAATCTCAATACCAGAGACAATGTTAAAACACTAGATCCAAAAGAGAAGGAATCTCACAGTGGCATCAAGACCACCATTAGCACACCTCGGCTATGTGAAGCAGCTCTGCTCTGCATCGCACGCCCTCATTACCATCTTGTACCGATTCCTGTCTTGCACTCAAATGTATCGTCGCATTAGGGAGGTGGCATGCTGGTATGGCCCTATGACCCGATGAGAGAATCAAGATTATAGGGAGACCACTGCGCTGAGCATATGAGAGTGCATTTATGCATTAAGGAGAGAATTTATCGAAATGGTTGAGGAAGTGTTATATAAAGACGACGCGAGGAGATCCATAGAGGGAACTGTAAACGAGTTGGAGGGATGAAGAGAAAATGTTTGGATAGGTTGAGGTAAGAGTAATGGGAGCGAGCGAGGAAAGGGGAACCTGAAAAGAAAGGATCGAGGAATGGAAAAGAGCCATAAAGAATGTAAAACTGCGAAGAGTAAAGAAGAAACGAGAACCTTTAATGAGAAGAGAGGGAGTAATAGACAGAAATTAGATAAAGAGAAAAGATGTAGATTATCAATGCAAATGTATACTACTTTCACAAGAGACGTATACCCCATAAAGGTTTGTATCAGTCCCTTCTAGGCACCAGACAATGAGGGCCCTGGAAAAAAGAAAGAAAAAAGAAGAGAATAAAGGATGATATTGGCATAGGATTAGACGTGTTAAAATTGGAGCATTGCTTTCATACCCATGAGATTGCTTTTTCTTTAAAGTATTCCAATTATCCTGACAGTAAAAGAAAGAACAACTACATTAGTATCATATTATTTCCATAACAGCTATCTTCAGTCACTTCTGATCTGACAAATTCTACATATATCGATGCCTAATAAGCTTTGTTTTGTTTTTTTGCAGCCCCCTTGATGAAGTGTAAATCACACCACAATTGTTTCACTGGAGGCTTGCTCTATGCATCATCCTGCAGGGCCTGTTGCTAAGACAGAGCATGTGGTGAGGCAACAACTTCCAGTTTGTGATACATTAAAATCCTCAGCTCCTCAGTGCTAAAGATCATTGTGTCCTAAATAGGAATTCTCTAATCTGAACAAACAGAAATCCCCTGCTCTTTCTGCTATATCAGCAATTAGCTGCCGAGTCCCGGGCTGTATCCCAGAAGATGAGAAGAACATCTGCTTTGGCACATTAATGGCCACTGGCACGATATCCAATCGCCTTGAAAAGGCGTTTCCCAAAGCACCAAACAGGAGCTGAGGAGCCCCAGAGACAGAAGGGAAGAGAGAGACAGCAAGAACAGCTGAAGGACAGCAAGAAGCAAGCTTGCTCCCATTCCCCAAGCACAAACCTGTTTACAAAGAACTGCGTCTCCAATAGTCTCAGAGTGATGTACCAGAGGAATAAAATGTTTTATTCTGATTGTCTGTCAGCCTGTGCCACCATACAGATGGCTCAGCACACGCTGACTGCAGTGATGATCCTGCTCTGTACAGTTGTCTCCCTGCTGAAGGACACATTCTGCCTCCAAGCAAAGCAGGAATTCAGCTCTAGCACCACTGCAGATTAACATTTCTCCTCCTTTTTCACCATATGGTGCTTTAAGAGAAACAGCCGTGCGAGCTTCCAAGAGACCACGGCGCTCAAAGAATCCCGCTCTCTAAAACTATCTTTTTTTTTTGCACAGTCTACCACATCTGCTTGTGCTCAGGCACAGAGAAACATTGAGGCGGACAAGCGCAGCGCAGCACACAGGGAAGAGTGGGATCAGATTTTCCAGTGGCTGCACGCTGATCCTGCCCCTGCTCAGGGCTCTCAGGTGGCATGCTGCTCCTGGAGGCAGGCAGCCGCCTCATCCGCCTTCCGCAACAGGCAGCTGGGCAAATCTGGTGCCGTCACCAGACCAGGCGCAGGCTGGGCAACTCCCTCGGGATCCAGCCCCTTCCCCAAACAGCCCCGATGCCCCAGGGAGGCAGGACTCAGGGCACAACTCCCTGGGGATGCCAGCCCCTTCCCCAAACAGCCCCCAGAGCCCCAGGAGGGCAGGACACAGGGCACAACTCCCTGGGGATGCCAGCCCCTTCCCCAAACAGCCCCCAGAGCCCCAGGAGGGCTGAGCTGCCACACAGCCACATCTGGAGCTTTCTTCAGAGCACTGGGGGTCTGCACATCAAACTCACAGCACAGGGGAGATGCCCTGAAGGAGTTCAGCAGCAAACTCATGGAAAGGAAATGGGATCTGCTGCTGGAACTCAGCTCCATTTGGGTTTGAGTGTACACAGAGAGACACTGCAGGGCTGTCACAGAGCATCCCAACAGAAGCTCCCTCTGGAAGGTTCAGCTGCACTGGACATGAGCACAGAGACTCACAATTTGTTTGTTGGAGCTTGTTCTCTGTGCATTTTCACTGTCATTTCCACAGCAGTGAGAGAAGCACACTGATCCTTCTCCAGTGTTCAGCTGGGTTCTCAGTGACTGTGCAGGTTGTGATTCCCTCTGAGCAGAACCCTGGGCTCTCCTGGGCTCTCCTGCAGCCCTCACAGCCCTCTGCCTGCTCTAGGAATGGGTTGGAGCTCACCCCAGACCCTGTTGGCACAACTCAGAGCACAAAGGGCCAGAGCTTGAGGATTTCCCTCTGCAGCAGGGTTCTGCAATTCAGTCTAACACTGCCCAGCTGATTTCTGCAACTCAGAAGTGCTCAGCTTTGCCCCCTTGGGCCATGCAGGCTGGTGAGGAACCACAACAACATTCCTCTTCAGCACCCCAGAGTCAGGGAAGGGAGAAAGAGTACTCTATAGCTTCAGCATCCCAAAATAAATCCTGTCCTGCCCTGTGAGAGGCACATGGACACTTCTGGACTGTGTTTTCCCCTGCACATCAACCATCTGAAGCCCTTGGATTTGGGAGGGTTCTTCTTTTCTACGAGCACTTATGTGAGTCAATAGTGTGCAGCCAGCAGCTCCTACTCACCCTCGGGGGTGCTGATTGCTCGGCCTTCCACAGCCATGGTTCCTCCACTGGACTGTGGGCTCAGGCTTGGGAAAAGCCCTGCAAACAACAAGGGAATAATTAAGAAATGAAACAAAATGAAATACACTCAAGAATCAAGGGTTTAACTAGATCTGTACAAACAAGCTCCAGTGCAAAGCCAGAGCAACCTGCAGCTGGTTAATCTTTGAAGACAGGTTAAAACTCACAGGGCCTCACCTCAGATACTGCTTGAGAACAGAACAAGAACAAAGTAGGAAATAAACTATCTCAATTTACCACTGAGTGGCCAAATATTATCTTAAAGCAGGAGAGAAGGCACAAAAATAAATGGTTTGGCCAAAGCTGACCATGACTTAAGTCAAAGTCATTTCATACATCCTCTGTTTTCTGGCTTTGATTTTGAGAGCAAAAAAGTTTAGAGAGCAAAAAAGTTTAGAGAGCAAAAAAGTTTAGAGAGCAAAAAAGTTTAGAGAGCAAAAAAGTTTAGAGAGCAAAAAAGTTTAGAGAGCAAAAAAGTTTAGAGAGCAAAAAAGTTTAGAGAGCAAAAAAGTTTAGAGAGCAAAAAAGTTTAGAGAGCAAAAAAGTTTAGAGAGCAAAAAAGTTTAGAGAGCAAAAAAGTTTAGAGAAAAAAGTTTAGAGAGCAAAAAAGTTTAGAGAGCAAAAAAGTTTAGAGAGCAAAAAAGTTTAGAGAGCAAAAAAGTTTAGAGAGCAAAAAAGTTTAGAGAATAAAGCATTTCAATCTTGCTGGCTGGCACTCCAGGGATTGGAGGAAGCCAGTGAACCCCTCCCTGCACCCTTGCTGAGTTTTTCTTGGTCACATCTCCCTGCCTTATTATTCAGGATAATCTGCAGCCAGCAGCTCCTACTCACCCGCTGGGGTGCTGATAGCTCGGCCTGCCACAGCCACGTTTCCTCCATTGGACAGGTTTGGGGAGAGCCCTGCAAACAAGAAATACATTCAAGAATCCAGGGTTGGAGCAGATCTGTGTGAGGAAGCTGCAGTGCAGAGGCAGAGCAGGGTGAAGCAGCTTTCCCACCTTGCTGGCTGGCACTGCAGGGCTCGGAGGATGGCAATGATCCCCTCCCCATGCTCTTGCTGTGCTTTTTCTTGGTCACATCTTCTGCTGCCTTCTTGGCAGCGTTCAGGATGGCCATGGTGGTCAGGGATGCTGCCCTAAGGCCAAAAACATGTCAGAAACAGATTTCCCTCTAAAAATCCCTGATAAGATGTATGTAATGAGGAGAGATCTGTCCCCTCCTGATCCTTTATCATCTTAAACACCAAATGATAGGAAGACGATGCTGCAACACCCATGATTTTCAAAGCACTAAGGAGTGGATCAGCAAAGCAATAAAAATAACTACAAATATATAAAATAATTAATTAATTAATATGTAAAACATTATAAATAAATATAAAAATAACATATAAAAAATATAATATTATAATATATATAATATTATTTATAATCATATAATACATAGAATAAATTTATCTATAATATTAACAAATGTATATATGTATGTATAAATACATATAAATAAATATAGAAATTAATATAATAAAATCTACAAATACATTTAAATAAATTATATAATATATAAATATATATATGTTTCTATATTATATTAATATATGTAAATGTATTTAGTATTATGTAATAAATATATATTTTTTATGTATATATAATGTATATAATATATTAAATAATATATAATTAATATTCTAAAAAATTAATAAAAAAATTAAATACTACAAATAAATTGAAAATAAATTAAAAATAACTACAAATACAAACATAAAATAACAGGTAACACAAAGAGGAGCCCATACTTGCGACGTGCCGTTGGCTGAGCATCGGCTCGAGGTGCAGCAAACTCAGAGGAAGGGATGGATGTGGATTGTGTCCCACCAGCAGAAGCCTGAGGAGTGTCATTATTCTGGCCACCAGAAGATGCAGCTCCCTCCAAAGATGGAGATTGCTGCAGAAAGCAGGAGAAAAGGTCATGTTTGTTAAGGGATACAGGGGCAGAAAACCCTAGGAAGAGCTTGGAGTCGAGTGTTTAAGGGCTGCCCTTTGTGTGGTGGGTTTAAAGGGTGCTGGGGAGAAACCATTTATTGTCCAAAATTTTAACAAGTGAAGAGGGACACAAATGTTCTAGTTTAGGGGTCTGTATATGAGTGGTCTTCTGAAGTCTGCAGAGAAATGCACTCCCAAGCTAGAAGTCATCTCGTCTGAAGGTAGGGATCTAAACCAGTTCAGGACAATTGACTCAAGCACCTATTTATTTCTTTACACTGAATTTAAAAGAGGATCTGCCTGACTAGGACAGGTTTGAATTTCCAGTCTGTGGACACCTGAAGTCAGACAAAGTGAACTCTTCTCTTTGTTACCAGTTTATCACTCTGGGAACAGAGAGAATAATTTAAGCCCAGCCAGTGCCAAATTAGACTTGGTTTTCCCTTTAAATTGCATTCTTCTTCCATTAATCATTTGCTGCTCCTCTTTGGTTTGTTTGTTGATGTTCTAAGCCTTTTAAATGACTCTGAAACCAAATCTTCTGTCAGGAAGTACAAAGAGGTAGGAAAACACTTCATAACCATCCTGTCCCAAGTGCTGGGGTCCACAGGCAGGGCCTGGGTGCTGTGAGCTCACAAAAATGAACAGAAGAGACACATACAGAGATAACGGCACCAAGGGTCTCCCCAAAAGCTGAGGAGGGCTGCTGTTGCTCCAGCTCCTTCTCCCTGGCCAGCTGCTCCTCGTGTTTCCTCATGTCATACTCCAGCTCGGCTGCCAGCCGCTTGTCCAAAGCAAAGAACTCCTGGATTTCGTTTCGGTAATCTTGCATCATTTCCTGCAGTGAGAAGGAATATTTGGACCCTCTCAGAACTCTCCTCCAGCTCCTGATTCACATCCCCATTCAGCTCACAGCTGCTTGGGAGCAAAAGGAAACACCAGTTGGTAGAGCAGAGGTGTTTTTAACAGACTGAAGAGCTTCAACTCCAATTTGCTCTTCGGAACATGAAGAGCTTTCCAGCATTTAAGCTTTCTCCCTGCCCACGTTCCACACCGAGATCCTTATCTCCAATCCCTCCACCTCCCACATTATTTAACACAGTAGCAGTGTCACAACATCCTCTCTTGTGAATTCTTCCCTTCCAAGAAGGCTCCTTCGTTCTGGCAGTGGTTGCACACGCAGCACATTAATTCCAGAGAGAATGAAAACACCACGAAGAAAAGCAAGAAAACCCTTCCCCCTCACCCGCAGGTAGTTCATCAGGTCCTTAAGAGCTGGGATCCTCTTCTCCTCCATCAAATCCTTCAGTGATGTGATTACTGGGATGACCTCTTCTATTAAATTCTTCTTTTGAACCTTTTTGTGAACAAGGCACGGGCAGTTACAGGTGGCAATGAAGGAGAAGCTGCTCTGAGGGTCCATGGATGGCCCAAGCAAGAGAAGCTCTCCCTCCCCCACCAGGCAATTACTGTAATTAAGGCTGCTCTTACACCACACACGTGCACAGAGGCTTTTAACCCAAGTAGAGCCTTTTGAGATGCATCCCTGAGTCACTCATTTCTCACAGTGAAGGCAAATTGCCCCGACAGGCACAGAAAACCCTTGTTAGGCTCAAAAGCTTCACCAAGGAGAGGAGTGGGGAACAAATCCAGCTCAGCACAGCTCCACTGGCTGCTGGGGACAGGATTTCTGATCCCTCCTGCTCCAGGACAAGCATCCCTCACCAATCTTGCCTTCACTTTTTGTTTTTTACAAGACACAGAGCTTCCCAGCCCTCTGCCCACAGCAGTGCCCCTCACCTGCGAGATGAGCTTCTTCTGGGTCACCTGCATGACAGCATTGGCCATTGCCATCTCATCTTCCTCAGGGTCAATGTCCTCCTCAGGTTTTGACCTCATGCTTGACAGCTTGATTTCTTTGCAGCTAAGGACTGCAAAGGTGTCTGAGAGCAGTTCACTGGATTCCAGGTCCAAAGGAAGGAGGTCATCCACAAAGCAAGCTGGAACAACGAGTCAAAGTTAATTTATTTCACTGAAAACAGCAGTGATGGGAAAGCCAGGAAGATAAAACACCTGGATTAGGAGCTTCTATAGCGGTTTTTTGTTTTCCAGATTTTTTAAAAAAGGCAGACCCTTACCCAGGATGTTGGTGGTGATGGTGGTGGTGATGTTGAACCTCTGTTCATCTGTGAAATGGTCCAGCAGGAAGGTGTAGATCCTCATCCTCTTCTCCTTGTTCTCCTTTCCCTTCAGAGAGAAGAGCTGCTTCACCCTGTGGCAGAGCACGACATTTCACTGAGGCCCAAATCCCATTCTGCCAGCTCCCAGCAATAACAAGACCTTCAATCAGCTGGGGATATTTGCATATCACTTTTAAGACCCATAAACCTGTTAGGACACCACACAGCCCTACAAATTACACGCAGCAGTGTCACAGGGAAAGCAGGACTCAACTCAACTCTGCTTCCCCTGGCTTTTTCCACTCTGTTTCAGGTATAATTATGAAGTGACACAAATGCTGTGCTGTCACTGAGAGCTGCAGGAGCAGACAGCCCATAATTTAGCCGAAATCAGACAGAAATGTGCTCAACTGACCGCGGGCTCTGGGGGAACCTGTTGTACTTGGGGTGTTTTTCGTAGCTGTTGAAATGGAAGATGCACTCGATGAAATGCTGGGAGAACAGCCCAGGGTTCTTCTTCAGCATGACACGCAGCAGACAGAACTCTGCCAGCCTGGAGGGAAGGAAAGGAAAGAAATTAGCACTGGATAATTGCTAAAAGCCACCCTTGAAACAGTGTGGGGCTCCCAAGGCACAAGATTGATTTCCTCTGCCTCGATATCCCATTTAATTCTTGCCTAGCTTCATCTGGGTTTGCACAAGGATATCACCTCACTGATTTCCATCCTTTTTGCACCTCACTGATTTCCAGTGTCCCTTTTTGCAGAGGGACAGACATTTGCAGCATCCACAGCACTACTTATTTTTATAGCCATTGAAGTAAACTGAGTCAGAAATAAATCTGAACTTGAATCCAGGCACAACATTTTAATTATTTGAATAGCTTGAGTCCAACCGTGGCTGGGACACAGCCCTCAGCAGCAAGTTAACCACCCAAGGTCCTGCAAGAGCTGCAAGGCAACCCCAGACTTGAAGAACATGGCTTTGTCTGGCTGCAGTCACTAAATGCAGATGCAAAGAAAAGGCTCCCAAAGAAACGGCACCAAGTTCCTGTAGGAACATGGTGCTGCAATGTCACCATCTACTGGAAAGACATTTTAGATATTGAAAACACACTGAGGAGAAAAGGAAATGCAAACAGCTGCTGACAAAAGGTTGATGGTTCTGGAAATAGCCATCTCAGATTAACTCTTCCAGGCAGAAGAAAGCAGCGAGGTGTCCAGTCCTCATTTGCATCTGGAATTTGTGCACAGCCTCCTATCTTGGAGGAAACCTGTCCCACTCATTTCTCACTGAACAGAGCAGCTGGAGACTTTGAAACCTCCAAAAACTTCATAAACATGCACTTAAAACCAGGGTGCATAATTGCTCTGACACATCATCTGACAGGTCATTCCTCTGACAATGACAAGATTTGGCAGAAGGCTGAAAAGGCAAGACATGAAAATAATATAAAAACTCAGCCCAACAAAATATTTAATCCTAATTCTGAAACAAACCCAGCAGTTGAGACAGAGCCTGTCAGAAAACCACAAGGAAGATTTCAGAGAGGCTTGTCTCAAAAATTTTTTGGTTCTTGATAACTGAGTCCTAAACAGAGCAGAGCTGCACATTTTGAGGACAGCCAAGAACACACTTTGGGACTTTCAAATGACATGGAGAGAGGTTCATCACCTCTTTGCTACCACTGCAGACCCTAAAGGAAGTAGAGGTTAGTGGGATAATCTGGTTTCTCACTGGAATTTCTCTTCACAGTGTGAAGGTGCCAAGACTGAGACAGGTTTTCAGACATCTCTGACCTTGAGCTCCTCCATCATTTCACAGCTGAGTTTTTTTACCTGGCAATTTCTGGGACTGGATCCACCAAGACAATAACAAACCGAAAGAAGAGACCATCCTTCAATTTCACAAACTCCTCCTGTAAAAATCAAACACAAAATTAACGACCCAAGCCAGGAAAACTTAGTGTGAACCTCCAAACTGTAGCCAGGTGAATGAACAAGCTGTAAAATCTCAGCCAGAGGTGCCCAAAATAAACCCCAAAACAAACCTCAAAATGACCCCAAGTGTTTTGGAGGATGTTTCAAGCAGCCTAAATGTCATAGCAGCATATCAAGGTTTACCCCAGGTAAAAGGAATAAAGTAGAAAAATGAAAAATCTGGTCTCCCATCCCATGGCAGATGAGATCTTCAACATTGTTTTCAGAGCCAAATGCACTCCAAACGTGCCCTCCTGTGAACACGGGGAGGGTAAACATCTTGAGCCTCTCAACAATCACACCTCCAGAACAATCAGCAGAGACAGCAGGAGAGGAAAATAGGTGTTGTGGTGCTTGTTACAGCCACTGATAGAGGAGCGAAACTGGAGGGAGTTCAAAGAAACCAAGATGAGAAAAGGGGCAACCATCGCCTAAAAATAACCTCATTATCCAACTGTGCCGGGTGCTGTTGGTGTGAGCAGAAAAGGCAGGAACTAAACACAGCGTTTCCACATTGGATTAATTTTAAAAGGTGCATTAATTCCAGCCACGAGGCAGCTGAGGCTCACCTGGAGGAGGTTGGTGAGCTGGCTCAGGGCCTGCTCACGGATCAGGGGCTGCGTGTCACGCAGGCACAGGGCGATGTCACCCATGTACCTGTCCACCATGGAGGTGTAGCGCATGCACAGGTCGCACAGCACGATGATGACGTTGTTGCGCACGGGCAGGTGTGGTGACACCTCCAGCTCACGGGCCAGCGTTGGCACAGACTCCTTGGCCAGCTCCTCGTGCTGCAGGCACAGCTTACCTGGGGAAGGGCAGCAGAGGGGCACAGCTGGCTGTGGATCCTCGTGCCCGGCCAGCCCAGCCCCGCTCGCTGCCTTCTTGGGGTTCAAACCCCATTGAGAAGTAAACAGGGGGAATAAACAAGAAACTCGATGAGCAAATCTGCATCATCTCTGAAGAAGACAGTGCCTCAAGTTCTTTCAAACTCCCCTTAGACCTATAGAGTGGGTCTCTATGCCAAATTCCCTCCTTCACAGCAAACTATTTCTGTGTACAGGGTATTATTCAAAGCAGCTAAAAAGAACAGCCCCAGCTGTCATAGGCATAGCAGGGAGACACCCACCTCTGAGAGCATCACTGAACCAACTTAAAATAAAATAGCCTGCAATAGTTCGAACATCACTTCTCCCCGTTCCTGCGCAAAAGTATTCAACTTTCCAAAGCAATTAAAGGAAGAATAATGCTGCCTATCTGCAAAAGAAACTTGTTCCCAACCAGAGAAGTATTAAAAACCCAGAACTTTCACTTGGTGTTCCATAGAATCCTGGGAATGCATCTGAGCAGGCTTCTCTGAAAGCAGCATTTCACTCATGCTGAGGAGAAAAGGAACTGTGTGAAGTCATTCTGCTCTAAACAACATCAAAAGCACCAAGTTTTCTTCACCTTCTCTGGAGCATCTCACTGCAAGTGAGACAATCCTTCAGCACCCAGCTCTGAGCACAAGGAGATCACAGCCCAAGGGGACACAGCTAATTATTGATCACTATTAGTGCATTAACCACCTGGAGGAGCAGAGCTGGCAGGGCTCTGGTGCTGTGCCCAGCTTGTTTCCATGGATATTTGCAAAGCTCCGAGCTGAGGTAATGCAGACAGAGCACAGGGGCTCGCTGTCACAACTGACAGAGCTTTACAGGGAATTATTGAGGTTGGAAAAGACCTCTGGGGTCACTGAGTCCAACCTGTGATCGATTCCCACTTTGTCACCCAGCCCAGGGCACTGAGTGCCACATCCAGGCATTCCTTGGTTCCTCCAATCCTCCCCAGGCAGCCCCTTCCAATGTTTAACAACCCCTTCAGTGAAGAAATTCCTCCTCATGTCCAACCTGAGCCTCCCCTGGCACAGCTTGAGGCTGTTCCCTCTCATCCTGTCCCTTGTCACCCAGTTCCTCCCTCCTATCAGGGAGCTGTGAGAGTGATGAGGACCCCCCGAGCCTCCTCCTCTCCAGGATTTTGGGCAGAACTTCACCAGAAGGGCTGAGATACACCAAGGCCCATTTCTAGGGCAGGGTGGCACTTACCCAAAGTGATGAATGCGTGAGCCCTGACCACGGTAGGCATGGCTGAGCCTCTGAACTGGGACAGCGACTGGGAACTGGGAAATTCCTTGCTGTCTGTGGAGGTGGACGTTGGAAAAGAACAAGTCAGGGGTGGATAAACACCCTGGGGAGCAGTGGTGCCATAAATGCAAAGCTAAAGGCAGAAGGAGAGCGGCTCACGTTGGTCCTCGCCGAAAGAAGAGGCCAGGATGGACTGGATCAGAAAGAAGATGGGTTTGCCCACCTTGGCTGGGCACATCTGGGCAGCATCACCCAGGAGGAAGAGGTGTTTCACCTGCAGAGAGAAAGCAGCACTGTGGTCAAAAGCTCTGAGCTGCAGATGAAGCCAGCAGGAGTCGGTTCTTCTCCAAAAACAACTCCAAATCCCCTCAGTCCTTCCGAGGCGGTGGCTGGAGAACAGAAGGGGAGGCTTTGGAACAGAAATCCTGGGTGGGTGTGTTTGAGATGCTCCACCACCCCCCACATCTAATGAGACTGAAATACCCCTCAAAGCATTCCAGGCATTTCACAGACTTCTCTCCCAAACAGCTCATCTGAGAAGTTGGAGTGGAAAAGCAAGGGAAAAAAACCACGTAATGTATTAAAAATACATGGGGTGCCATATCCTTAAAGCAACTGCTGGTGTGTGAAACTGCTGCATGCTCCCAGGCCCGTAAATACAAGATTTCATCACACACAGAGGTCATGAAAATTCCTATTTTATGTAAAATAGGAAAAATCCTATCAATAGTAAAAATCCTATAAAAATACTATTAAAAATCCTATAAAATCCCAGTTTTTGGCACGAACTCTGAGGAACACCGACCCCAAGCACACCCTACACCCTATAAATAATCTGGGAAGGGGAACCAAACTTACCAGGACATCTTCCTGCAGCTGATCTGCTCCACCCTCTTTGAGGACTATATTGGAGATGTAGCTCTCACAGGTGGATACTAAATCTCCAAACACCTCGTTGAGCTGCTCCTGTTCCATAATTAAACAAAAATTAATTCAACACTTTATTAATTAAACAAAAGGTAGCTGTAATATCTGTCCACACATGAATCCCTAATATCAAAAGTCTTTATATGCTTTTAATAATCTGGATCCCATTAAAATCAATCTGACAGTGCCTCAGAGCTTTAAAATTCTCCCTGCACATCAAAGGATGTGTGCAAGTGTCAAAACACCTTGGAAAATTCGGCTTTTAATGATCCACAGGCCTAAGTTTACTTCATTATAGAAATCACACAGACTTAAACAAAAAGGATTTAGGCGACTGTTTCATGTGCACCCAACACATTGGAGGTGTCTGTGTGAATTTTTAGATGTTGCTTGAAAAAAGCAGCTCCATTACCAAGAAAACATGATGAGAATTCCAAAGAGTGGAGGGGAAACAGAGGAAAAACTGATTGTCTACTGGATTGTGGTGTATATAAAGCATCATTTTGGGTTTTCCACCATCTCAAACTGGTGATTTTGATAAAGAAATGCATGGATAAATGATAACTGTTAGATTGGCTCAAATGACCAACTACAGGAACATCATCTGCATTTCATTTGAAGCCGACACTCTGTGGTGACTGTACCTACATGAGGTAGTTTCTGATTTTCTGATTGTCAGTTTAAAAACCCAGAAACCATCACCCCACCCTGGCTCCTGAGGCACAGAGTGTGCAGTTTTGCACATTATTTACTAAACTTTATTGAGATGATTATTATAAAAGAGCTGTCATCAACACTGAAAGAGAGCTCATCAGGGACAGAGACCTGAATCAGTTTGAGCTTCTTTGCAATTGTGTTCAGGCTGAGATCTCTATTTTACCAACAAAATATGGCCTGACTTCCCACTATGGGAGCAGAACAAAGCCATGGCATAAAACAAATGGAGGCAGAAAAAAGTTATGTGCAAGTTATTAACTCCCTGTTTGGTCTGCTGGAAGAGGTCTAGGAAATATGTGCATATCCAGCAGCTCTGATAGAGAACAGGCAGAGATTAAAGCATAAATCTGGGGCTTCAAACTGGACCAAGCCTGAAAAGCAGCTGCTGTAATAAAAGCTCAGCAACAAGTCCCCTTTAGGAATTCTGAACACTTGGACAGAAGGCAAATGCAGGATATCTCAGAGGTGTGGGGGGAAAACATTTGATTTCTCCCAAGTCCAGGCTCAGCCATGGGATGTTCTCCAGCACAAGTGCAGCAAAAATCAGAACTGAGCAGAGCAGGCTGGAGCTGCTGGAGTGGGAGCCTCTTTTTTAGAACTCATCAGCCCACAGCCTGGAGACAGCAGCAGACACCCCCTGAGTGGGGAGCAGGCTATTTTCAAAGGGATATTTTAAGTCCCACCTGTGCCTCCTGTGGTGTTTCTGCAGAGGTCTGGCAGAGCTTGTGCAGGGCCTCCACGGCTGAGCTGATGGCTCGCAGGGGACACTGAAACTCCTTCAGCCAGTTCCAGATGCTCTCTGGAGATGAGATCACACATAAAAGGAGCATTTTTTTTTCCGTGCTGATGGAGGAGGGGAGGTACAAAACCTCTGCAGGGCCCAGAGCCACTCACCCTTCAGCCCATCACAGGTTGTCTTGCAGAGGTGCTTCGCCACGTGCCCAATGACACACAGGACGTGTCCCATGGTGTCACTGCTCACGTCCTGCTGCCTGCAACACCAAAAATGAACTCTGAGGATCACCACTGAATCCCAGCTGAGCAACTCTCTCACCTGGGACATGCATTATTAGGGCAGACCTGTCAAAGGCAATGAAAACTCAAAGAGCTTAAGGAAGGAGGTGGTTACTGGACAGATGCGGTGGCTGTTGCTGGATTTCCAGCTGCAAAACTCAAGAGTTGAAGGGAAAACTGGGATTTAAGCAGCTAAAAGGCAATCTGTAGATGGCCACAAAGTGCTCCCTTTGCAGAATGGAGTTCAAAGCACACACTGACCTGCTGACTCTGTCCCAGTATTCAACCACCTTGGAATAATTCAGCTTGGGGAAAGAACCTGCCCCCTTGGCAAGCAGCATCCAAGCCTCCCTGGAATGCTCTGTCTCCAGGTGAGACATGACATTCATGGTGAAAGTGGACGTGAGCTTCTTCTGCCTGGACCACACCTGGAAAGCTTTGTTCAGGTAACGGCTGCAGGGAAGGAAGAAAAGAGAAGTTAAAGGAGGAATAAACAAAACAGGCAGAAAAATCCAGTAAAATCCAACATCTCTGTCCAAGGTACACTGGGCAATACAACAAAGCTGCTACTGCTGGGTATTCCTACTATTCATGCCCAAAATTGATGCATTTACTGCACATTGTCAGGCTGACCCACCACAGATCTGGCAGCTTTGGGTGGATGCAGAGCTCTGGGCCTTCCAACTGGTACCATGACATGCCAGGAAGATGTAATTTCAGCTTTTTGTAACCAAGACTTTCTACAATAACAGCAGTTGTTATTCAATACTCAGAGTCAGAGAAAGGCCTGAGCTGGAAGGGACCTTTGGGGATCATCTCATTCCACTCCCTGCCATGGGTAAGGACACCTTCCACCACACCAGGGTACTGAGAGCCTCACCCAGCCTGGCCATGAAGGCTCCCAGGGATTCAACATCAAGGCATAATACCCTGCTCATTCCTCTGCATGACCCTACTTCCTGTTGGAAGAACTGTCAGATTTCTCACATTGCAAGGTGCTGCAAGGTCAGGAGGAAGAAGGTGCCACGACTGTGCAAACCCCATCACCAAAAGGCCCCGAATCAGAGCGCTGACAGCTCCCCACACTGGCACAGCAGCACCAGCACTGGCTCATTTGCTATTTCAGAGCTATTATGCCCTGTTGACTAATAAACACACAGCTGTCTTTAATCAATGTTGTGTCCTTGTCATGCTGTGTGTCATCCCGTTCCTCCCGCTCCTTCCCACGGCAGGCAGGCTAATTCGATTTGTCACAAGACAAGTAACATATTGTACACGAGAATTAATACAAGGTGATGTTCTTGCTTTATATATCCTCTCTCGCTTCTGTCAGAGGAACACCTCCATTTGACTGAAATATTCATGTGCTAGCAGTGCATCCAGCAAGGGATGTAATGATGCTGTGTGTGAGAATTTCAGACGGGGGAGAGAGCACAGGTGAGTGAAAATCCCTGACATGGAGCAAAGCTGAACCCTTCTTGCCAGCTCATCCGTGCTCGACAGCTCTGTCCTGGGAGCTGGCAGGGCAACACAGGCACTGTTTCCACACAAGTCTCCATCTCCAGAATATAACACTGATGGTTTCAAGCAGGGAATTTGAGCAGCTTGAAAGAAATCCCGGAGAAAAATTTGGTTTCTTGTCCTTGCACAGCAGACAGCACGTGCATTTTAACAGCTGTGGTACCTAACAGCGTGTGGCCACACAGGGAATGAGAGCACAAATTCAGACTCTTATCTCAGTCCTCCAGTCAATAGGTAATTTTCTTCTGTAAAGGAAAAGTTGTGTATTCTAATGGGATTAAAAGTAGAAAAAACCTCTGTGTTTTGTCCCTGAATGTTAACATAGGTAGGGAAGGGAAAAAGGCACTCACCTTAGGTCCTGGCATTCTGAAGACAAGAGGGACAGCAGGTCCCATGCCAGCTTCTGTGTCCCAACACTGCTGCTGGATCTACGGTAAACTTTTATGTGTTGCAGTAAGAGCTGATCAAGGCAATCCAAGGCCTTTTCTTGAACAGAGCTTTCCACATCCGTAACAACAGGCAACACTCCATACAACCAGGCCTTCTGCACCAGGACATCGCTCTGCTGAGCCTGACAGAAACACATTTTTAAATCATTAGGGCCTCCCAAACGCATGGGAAAGATCAGCAAAGGCCTCCAGATTCAGCTACAAACTTTGAAACTGAATTTTAATCAATCCAGACAACGTGGCAGCAGGTGGGACAGGGAAACTCAACATCACAAGGTCTTTAATCATCTCTGTGATAAATACCTGGTGTTTCTGCTAAAGTACTGCAACACTTTGTTTTGAGATCCTATAAAGAATTATAACAGGTTTGCAATAAGGCTGTGCAGCAGATGATTTAGCACAAAAAAAAAAAAAAAGAGCTTTGCTTAATATAAACCCTGTGCTCCAAGCCTGAGTTATGAACCCTTTGTGAAGAAATAGAAAAGAAAGAAAAATATAGCAGTGCTATCATCCACACATTACATCTGAAAGTGATTCAGGTTTTTTTTTAACTTGAGAAGGCCAGCAACATAAACATTTTCTTCATGACACATAAATCAACAGCCAGAAAAATCAGCGTTTCCAACAGTTGGAAGCACTCTCCATAAATCACAAGTAGGTATTGGAGTGAGTCACGACTTCCGAGTCGAAAGGGTGCCCAGAGAAGCTGTGGGATCCCTGCAAATGTCCAAGGCCAGGTTGGACAGGGCTTGGAGCACCCTGGGACAGTGGAAAGTGTCCCTGCTGAGTGCAGGGGGTGGCACTGGATGGGCTTTAAGGTCCCTTTCAACCCAAACCATTCTGGGATTGTGCGCTTCCAACTGGTGCTGTGGGCATTTCCTTCTTCATGGTGGTAATTACTTTTTATTCTGGTTTTGGATAGGAAAAGAAGCCATGGCCATACTGAGAATGAGAGCACAGGCACAAAACACAACACCCTGAGTGAAAAACCAACTGGCTGCTTCATGACACCTATCCCATCCTGGGTGTGGCAGAATTCCCTTTTTCCCCTCACCTGGAGCAGCTCGGTGATGGAGAGCAGCGACTGCTTGCGCACGGACACGGCGGGGTCACGGCAGTGCTCCTGCAGCACACTCACATCCTCAGCCGTGCACGCCACCAGCCCCTGCTTCAGGAGAGTCGCCAACACCTGCCAGCCAAACACCAGCAAAAGTTGGTCAGGAGCACAGCAAAGCAAAAATACAATCTACCCCCTACCCGCGCTGAGCTGAGATTTATCTCGCCTAGTGTGACACAGCGCGTTAACGATTCATGAGTGCTGGGCACAGCCAGAGATGGAAAATGAAACAGAAAGCGTTGTTCCAGTCAGTGCTGCTCTGAAACAGCAGCTGGAGAGGGAGAATGGCACTGCTTCCCCTTGAAAATAATGTGCCTTTCACATGAGCCACGGCTTTTACTCAGCAATAAGGGAAGAGGGGATTTATTTTTATTTTTAATCGAAAAGCACTAAAACATGAATTGCAAAGCCCTAACTGGGAAGCTCAAATCAGCGTGTGAATTGAGGGGGAAGAGCTGGGGTGAAGAGGACTAACAGAGGAAGGCAGTCAGCAGCAGACACCTCTTTTTTAAAACAAGGAAATTTCCATTGAAGCACCTCCCTTTAAAAGACTTCATTAAAGAAATGAGCAGCAAGGAAAGCAGCACACAAGGAGGCTATAACCTAATCCCTTTGCTAACAAGGTCAAAACAAACTAAGCAGCTAATATGCTTCAGTTTATGAGGAAGTCTCTTAATTGAAATGCCTATTGACATTTGACAAGAGCCTCTCCTTGCAAATGACGGAATAACAGAACGCCAGCAAGGGTACTAGAGAAATTTCCATCATTATTGCCTGCATTATTTACTTATCAGCAGCTAGTAAACAAGATCTGTAATGCCTTTAAGGTACTCTGCAGGGAGAGCAGGAAGCTACAAGTGGGCAAAGTGACAGAGTTTGCTGCAAAACTATGACCTAATTAATGACTTAGCAGATTTTGGGTAATCACTGGGAGAAGGGAAAGATGCAAACCCCACCCTACCTGCAGAGCAGATTTCCTCACGTTGGTTTTCTCATCGCTAGCTCTCATTCTCAGTATGGCCATGATTTCTTTCCCTATTCAAAACCAGAATAAAAAGGAATTACCCCCATGAAGAAGGAAATACCCACAGCACCGCTTGGAAGTGCACAATCTCAGAATGGTTTGGGTTGGAAGGGACCTTAAAGTCCATCCAGTGCCACCCCTGCTATGGGCAGGGACACTTTCCACTGTCCCAGGGTGCTCCAAGCCCTGTCCAATCTGGCCTTGGACTTGCAGGGATCCAGGGGAAACCCCAGCCTCTCTGGGCACCCTAAAGCAATGCAAAAACGAGCACAAATGGATCCCCAGAATTTTCAGAAGGACTGAAAAAAGCACAATTAAAATCACCCAGAACAATCCAGAACAAGGCACAAGCCAGAAGGCAAAACAAAGCCAAACAATTTCCCCAGCTCTTTCATTTGAAAGCACATCTTAATAGATCACAAAAGAAACTGATGAAACAAATTACCTGAGACATGCAGAAAAAAAAAAGAAAGAAAGGTGAATCTGTAATTTCTGACCTCTTCATTTGTCTACATAAAAGATGTCAGGCTGATATTCAGAGTCTGAGAGCTCATCAGATGAATCAGGCACAATTGAACAAAAGCCTGTGGCACAGGTAACTCTGCTACCTGTGGGAAGGGCAGGCACAGGGCAGAGCAGAGACAAATGGTGGCAGCACAGAGGCAGGGAAGGCTCTGCAGAGCTCAGAACACCCACAGCCTCCTGTGAATTTTGCCTCAGAGCTCCACACAGCATCAAGTATTAATGTACAAACTGCTGTGTTTCATAGAGGGGAAATTACTGCCATTTATTAATTCCTCCAGGCTGCAGAATGGCAGCTGCAAAGCAGCACCTCAGAGTCTGAAAGGAAACCAGAGCACATCTCTCTTCTCTGAAAGCCAAGTTAGGGCTCAAATTTTACTTTGCACAGCCATATTCATATTTATTGCTGCATGTTGTCAGGACAAAAAATACATCATCAAGGCAAAAAGTTATTAAATGACACACCAGTGAGTACACAGATCAATTATTTCTCACATTTTGAATCATTGGGCTCTTAACTGGCCATAAGGACTTCTAGCATTTTACCATGGCTTTTAGGGTTTCTATTTATTGCTGTTTGTTAGATTTCTCCCAGCATTAAGTCAGATTTCCCAAAGATATGCCAAATTTGGAGATCTGTTACTTAGAGATTCACATGGACATCCATCCTGTTGCCATTAAAAAATAGGATTAGTCACAGGGAACTAATCAAAACTAGATTAAAAATAAATTTTTACCAAAGGAAGCAAAGGGACTTTGATCTGGGCTTTCTTAATGGGCAATCCCATCCTGCTCCTCCTGAGAGCAGCTGCACAGGAAAAGCACAGGATCTTCACACTGCAAGATTTTGCTACTAAAATTGTCCAGTCTTCTGAAGGTAACCAAATAATCACATTTTCACATTGGTTTTTCTGATGTAGAAAAGAGGTGAAAAAAACAAACGACAGAACCAAAAATCCCAAGTTCTAAATGGCTGAGAACTCCCAAGGGAAGGGAATGCTCAATGCTGGTGGGCAGAGGGAATTCTGCAGTGCACACCTCACCTTGCAGTTTATCCCCACCCTTCTTATTCTGCCCTTGAGTGCTGAGCCTGTTTTGACTATCCCTGGCCAAGATTAATTTATTTTCTAAAGGAAAAAGTGAGCTGTTTGGTCTTCAGAGGAGCAAAATGAGCACAGGCATAAGCCAAGCACAAGCATGTGCCAGACAGCTTTGCTAATGCACCTTGACTGCCTCGGAGAGCCCTGCGTTTCAGCATCCTCTGGAGCTCCAGACAAGTCTTTCTTCATTCCAGCCTTTTCTTAATTTGTTTTGCCAAGTGCCAAGTGTGTGCTCAGCGGGGTATGGGATACAAACCCAGGCATCCTCTGGCACGAGGAGCCTGTGACCAAACAGGGGATACACAATACCTTGAGTGGCCTGGAGGAGTTTTCTATCCGAGGGAGCAGATTAGGGGAATTTATCAGTGGAATGTTTTAAAATAGGAGAGCTTTCGATGGGGGAAATTTGGAGCCTGGCTCCTGGAGATAGGGAGAGTGAGATCCCATGTGAGGAGCAGCGTGAGGAGTGGAACAAAGGATGGGAAGAGAGCAGAGAATTGAATTGTCAGCGGTTCAAGGGAGGTGAGCGGCGAGAACTGAGAGCGCAGATCCTGGCAGAGGCCTAAAGGTTAGGAAGAAAAGCTTTTCCACACAAGAGGAAAAGAAAGGGAGAGGTTTAAAGGAGGAACATCCCGGCCACAAAAGCCAACTTACATGGTGATTTCATGCTATCAATAAATTAGAGGCAGCTTGCCATGCTGCATCAGGACATTTTGTGTGACGCTCTCGCTTTCAATTTTCAGCCTGATGCTGCAGAGAAACAGATCCTTCCCTACAAAACGGTGCTGCTCAAAGGTGCTGTGCTTTACACAGCAAAATGTATTGGTTCTTTGTGCACTGGAGCAAGAGATTTAATTACCCTGAAATTCATGGAGCTACAAGTGTTATATCCCACATCAATTACCATCTTTTTAGGGAAGAAGAAATTACCTGCTTTCCAACAGGTGTTGCCACCACATTAATACCAACAGACATGAGCATTTCAGGATTAAATGTATTTCTTTAGACTTAAGTGGAAAGAGTACCTCTTCCTGGCTGGCAATTCCACCCCCTTCATCACCCCTAAGTATTTTGTAACAGCTCTGCAGAAAGCTCTCTCCACTTCCTTGGAGAAATGGACAATGAGTGCACTTCAGAAAGTCTGATTTTAATTAAGGCTTTGAATGGTTATCTAAAAAGGCTGCTTTAATTCTGACATACCACGAGGCCCACAAGTGTCACTGCTGGCCGTCTGCTTGGCAGTTTTGGAAGTTGGTGTGGTCCTTGGTGGACAGCTGGATGTGGCTGAGAGAAAAGATAAAAGCAGAAGAATAAGAAAGGCATATATTCACCCAACAAGGAGATGGTTCAGTGTTAAACAGAGAGCCTCATGCATGCCCCAGGTTTAACAGATCTGTGTATTTTTAGGAAATGACATGCCAAGAAAAGCCTGAGACCTCCTGGAAAAGAATAACTCTATACTTTCTGCACTGACTGTCCCACTCACAGTGTTTGTGTTTGTTCCGACACTGTGTGGACAGAGGCTGCCAAGAAAGAGAAATAAAAAAGGAAACCAAACCAAGTATTTTAATTCTGGATACTCTGTCATTCCCAATTTCAGGCAAGCAATCTAACCGTGGGATGCCGTGTGCAGGCTCTGAATTGTGCCATCTGGCCTTTACCACACCTGAGGGAGCTCGGAATGCCAGTCACGAACAGAACAACTTAGCAGAAGCAAAAGGCAACTCAAGATTTAATCAGCTCTCAGGCAAGAATGAACTCCTTTTTTTTTTAGGTTTTTTTTTCCAATGAGCAATTTCAGTTGTCTGTAAACATCCTTCAAAGGGACCTCACGGATGAATCTCTTTAGAACTGATACACGAGAATAAATCCCTTCCAAATATAAGGCTTCACAAGTAACAAGGCATGAATTACTTCTCATTATGACACAATACGTAAGGACTCTATGTGCCAATTTTTAAGTTCCTGACAACACCTACCTCCCAGCAATTATTCCCTAGAAAGTTCAAGAATGACTTCCATTACCTAATGTGCCCATAATACTCACAGCTCTGTAGTAAGTCCTGAATGCTCTCCAAGATAGCTGCAGTTTTCATTTCGAGACAATGGGCAAAGCTGCTGAGAGCTTTGCTCCGCACCACGGCGGCTCTGTCTGAGCACCGGCCAAACACCATGACCTGCACTAAAAACTTGTGCTTCAAAAACCTCTGGAGTTCTGGGGGCAGGGAGGTGCCTGGGTTCCTCTCAGGCAGCTCCAACAAAGCCAAGGCTGCATCCAGGGCAACGACTCTGCAGGAAACCTGCAGGAAGAAAAAGCCCAAAATGTGTTGTTAATGCAAGTGAACACAGAGTTTTCTTGCCTCTGGCTACCAGCAGTGACAGAGCTATTCAGCACTGAGATTGAACCCTTCACCTCCAAAACATCAAGGAGATGCACTTACTTTGCCCAGTGAGAATTTGTAAAGCCAGGTGATGAACGAGGCAAACTCTTTAGATGGGAATTTGTCCAGCAGGGTCACCAGGGCCTGGGCAGCGTTGCTGCGATACTCAGCCTTGTCTGGCACCTGAAAAACAGGGGCAAGGGCAGCCTGGGATACTTCTTTGCTCTGCTCTGGATGCCAGAAAGGCATTTCAGGGCTTCAGAAAAGTATTTTTTTAATTTAATGAGCTGATATGGTCACATTCAACAACAGCTGGGAGAATCATTGCAGCTCCCTCGGTCACTGTTTAACCACCACAGGTTTTCAATCCTTACAAAACATTGTGAAAACAGATTTCCTGACTATTATAAATATTCCAGTGTATCCACATGAGTACCTCAGCTCCAGAAGCAGCAGAGCCTGGCATACCTTGTCACAGATATGTTGGAGGAATATCCGAAGAAGAGGAAAAACAGCTTCTTTCAGCTCATCTACCAGAGAACTGCACAGGAGAGAGAGAAGAAGATTTTATCAAAGCTGGTTTAGAACAGAAGAAAAAATCAAGGATATTCCTTTCGGAATGCATTTGAAACCTCGGGAAAAGTAGCCATTCTGGAATCATGAGTGCAGCAGGATATGCTCAGAGAACCCTACTAAATTTGCACATTAACCTGGCTATGCAGGCACAAAATAATTTCTTCCCATACTTTTCTAACAACTAGAAGGGTAACATGAAAAGCTTCTTTGTTCTCAATCTACTTTTATATGTTGTCTGGGGATCTCTGCACAAACTACACTTCCAACAACATGGATCCCCAGTAGGGGGAATAATAAACATAAGCAAAACATATCATTAGGCAGGAAAAATCAAATAACTAAGGAGGAACGAGCTCCATGTTAATCTTTCACTTCCTTTGCAATTCTCTGCAGTAAAACATGAGACCTGAAAAACTGACACAAAGCAAAATACAGAAAATGGGTCCTTTCCACTCACCACCACTTTCCTGTCAAACAGAACCTTCTTTCCTCTCTGCCAGCAAACTCGGTAAATTCCCATTCCAGACGTTTTAATTAAGCCTCATTTGCACAAACAACTTCAAAGCCAGTGCCAGTTTGTCTCATCCCTTTATCACCTCAACAGCAAAGCAAAGGCATGCCAGAAGAAAGGAGCAGCCATGCTCAGAGCTCTGGAGCTCACCTGATGAATTTTACAGCCAAGTTCTTGGCACTGGTCACAGCTGATGTGATGGCAAGGGGCTCACGCCTGGAATTCCCTCTGCCTTTCACCATCAGAATGACATTGAGGAGTCGATTGAAGACACAGCGAAGGGTCTGGAAAGAAGAGGTTGTGTTCAGGTTCTTTTCCATGGATAAGCATTCCAGGGTCATGAGATAGTTCTGAATCGAGCTTAGAACCAACAGCACAGGTTAAAGTGTGACTGCTAGCAGAGAAATTCCAAGAGGACATTTTAATACACATGACAGCTTTCCTGGCTCTGATGCTCTTACACAAGCTCAGCAAGGTCTGAGAAGGGCTTTCTGAAAGCATTCATAGATCCCCTCCAAAGCTGTGGACTTCAATTCCCCAGAAACATTTGGAATTTGAGAAAATTCATTGGGTTTTGCACCTGAGGCATCTTAAGCTAAATACCAGGGGTTTTTTTCACGTTGTTCACTTGAACTTTCAGACTTTCCTCCCTGCCAGACTTTTGCCTTGGGATCCTGCCATTCCCTGAGCAAGGAGAGGCAGGGAAGATGGGACAGCTCTAGGAAGGGGAGTGACTACACCTTCCTGTCACCACAAATATCAAAAGGCTCATGATGCACTGAGAAACCAGGGAGGCACAAACACACTGGCCCAGGGCTGCTGAAGCTGGGCAGGCACTCAGGAATAACCAGGCTGGTTTGTACCCCAGGCTTCCCTGACTAGACAGCTGCTGATTGCCAGCCTGCAGGCTCGGAACCAGCCCAGAGGGGACACATGGATCACAGACACAGCTTGGGCACACCCAGACTTCAACAGCCCCAGCCAGGGCAGCTGCACTCAGACAAGTGGAGATGCTCTTTTTGTCAATTTAACCAAATAAAGATGGAAAGTTTCTGGCAGAACTGGCTGCTCTGTGATCACTCTGAGCAAGAGCCAGCCCTGCTTACCATCACTGAGCGCTCAGAGCACTGCACAGCCCAACCCCTCACGCTGCCAGGCGGTGCTGCAGCTCCATCTAGCAGGGAATCACAACATCCCAGGCAAAAGCAGCCACCTGGAATCCTCTTCTTTAAAATTCAGACCTCCAATGCCACTGCAGCTCTCCTCTGTTTTCAATTCATTTGCCACAGGAATCAGCAGAGCATGGAATTTGCTGCACACCAATGCAGGAGCAAAGAAGCCCAAAGGGATAAGGAAGGGGGGTGGAAAAGAAACATCTTTGCCCTGACCCAGCAAACACCTGCACAGGCACAAAGAGGGAAACTGAAGTGAAAAGTAAAAACCATGCAAGCAAAAACGACAAGCAGAGAAGGAAAGAAACAACCACTTGTCCTCAGTGCTGCTGTGAGGATGTTAAAGGTCTTGATTAACTCTTACCTCATCTTCTCTACCGTGGAGAGGGGAGCACAGTAAGTACAGTCCATAATAGGCCAGCTCAGGAATGTACTTGGCATTCTTAATGCCCCTAAGAAAAGAAGGCAAAGAGATGTGTTTCCCTCTTATCAGAGTAATCATGACTTTTAAAAGAGCTCATTGACTGGAAAACATTCAACATTCACAAGATGCTGTTTGCTGATAGCAGGTGGAACATGTTCTAATTATCTTTTTAAGAGAATTTGTCACTTCCATTTTTGTCCAAACAGGATGATAACACAAACACTGAGGGCTTTACTTGTTCAAAGTGACGCTGGAATGATTTTTGCCTTTTTTCTTTTATATGTTTGTAACCTTCCCAGTAATTTTCCTTCCCTTTTTCCGCAACTGGAAAACCAAACCCATTCCAGAGCTCTGAGCCGTGGGGGTACAAAGCCCCCATCCCATCCTGGTTCTTCCTGGGAACCAAAGGCTGTGAGAACCATTTTCATAACCAAATATAGCCAGGACCAAGGGTGGGGGGCTGCAGAGAAGGGGCTTGACCTGGGGGGGATTGCATCACCACTTGTCCTCCTAATTGGTGCTTTTTATCACCATCAAACCTATCAAACTCTATTCACCGCTGCGGGGCTTTTGTGGATATTCTTCCATGACAGCTTCAATAAATCCCCACTTTTATATCATCTCCTATACTAGAATTATCTCAAGCTTCATTTCTAAGCTGAAAAAGGCAACAAAAGCACGGTATAAATATTAAGAATTTTTAAGAATTACTTGCTCACATTGCTGCTGAAAATTGGACCTCGTTGAGCACTGACTCGAAGGTGGTCATTGCAACAAAGACCTGCAAGGGAAGAGAGCCAAGCTGAGCTCAGTCACCTGAGGGGAGGATGTGCAGGGGTGTCTGGGGTCACACCATCGGGTTTAACTTCCAAACACCTCACTTGAAGCAGAACATAAGCAGAGCCCAAAGCCCAGAAGCTCCCCCTTGTGAGGGTTAAGCATCTCAGAACAAGTGGAGGCTGCTCCATCGCTGGAAATGTTCAAGACCAGGTTAGGACATGGATTGGGACAACCTGGGACAGGGGAAGATGTCCCTGCCCATGGCAGGGGGTGGGACAAGATGAACTTTAAGGTCCCTTCCAACCCAAACCATTCTGATTCCACGAATAAGACACCTGGAACATGCCAGCAAGTGTCAGCATGAGAGACAGACACAGAGCAGGTGCCCTGCTCCAACATTTCCACAAATTCCCATCAGGGAGCAGATGATGGAAGGCAGGCCCACCACCCCTCCCTGTGGAATGCTCTGCATCCACAAAAAGTTTGTGTTAGAGGATCTAACGTTCCTCAAATTGAATCTTTCTTACCTGCAGGCAGGTCTGCATGCACTGAGGCTTTTCCTTCAGGGAGAAATTGGGCAGAAGTCGTAAGAAGTTTTTCAAAAGAAGGAAGATTGCACTGCGGATCTGTTGAAGATCTTGTGTTGTGAAGTAAACATCTTCACCATCCTCTTCCCCCTCCAACATCTCATCCCCCTCCACCATCATCATCTATATTGGCAGAAAAGAGAAACAGCTTGTAAACAATTTGCTTATTAACAGGGATTTATATCTGAAGAGATATTGCACAAACATCTTACACTGGAGTTTTCATTCCTGCCTGGTTTTGCTTTCTTTCTATTTCTTCTGGCATTGGGCTGTGAGCTCTGAGCAACAGTCTTCTTTCTTTTCTCTGGTACTTGAGGCCAGCATTTTGTGAGGGTCTGAAGACACTCATCAAACATCACTTGATGGAACAGCTGGTTGGCTCTGCTGCCTGCCCATAAAAGACAACATCAGTCCTCTTCCAGACAAAATACAGAGAGCATTAAATCATCTGGGCATCACATCCCATCCCTGGGAGCGCTCAAGGCCAGGCTGGAGTGACATATTCTAGGAGAAAGTGCCCCTGCCCATGGAATGAGAGGATTTGGAAGGTCCCTCCTAACCCAAACCAGCCTGGGGCTCTGATGTCTCCACTGGAGTTGTCCCAGAGCCTAAGGAAGTTCAAGAGAAGAATAAAGAGCTGCTTGAACTGCATCAGGCTGATGCATCATCAGCAGTGACATATTCCAGCAGGGTCACCAGCTTACTGACCCCCTCCAGCTGCATCATGAAGATCAGCAAAACTTTCAGGCATGCTGGAATACAAAAAGATCCTGCTGTGAACGAACCTGCTGCAAACACCCAGCTGCTGGCTGTTTTGAACTGATACTTTTATTTTCACAAACAAACCCATCCAACTGCACTGCACCGTGAAATATTCCCCAGTGACAGAGCAGGGACAGGAATAAGCTCCTGCCTTCACTGTCAGAGCAGAGGGATCTGTGTGGCTGCAGCTCTGTGCCCCGTGCAGCTCCTCTGTCACCTTGTTACAGGACACAGAGCACACTGAGGCCATCAAAGCCCTCTGTGACAGGAGACCAAGCTGCCACCAGCCCGTGACGCTCTCAGCACTCCCCCCACGCTGAGCTCTGCCCCTGAGGCTTGCAGAGACATCAAGCCAACAACACCACTTGTTCCACCTGGAATTGCTGTAAACCTGCTCCTGCCTGAACTCTGCTGTATCCAGCAATAAAGAGAACATCCTGAGGCTCACCTGGGATCTCCAGCAGCAGGAAGTACAGCCCAGCTGAGTGCAGACCAAACACCCTCTGCTGTGCATTTGCTCTTTTCTGCTGGCCCACGTGCACAAAGTGATGCAGCACGGCCACCAGGGCCTGGTGAGACAGGCTGTTCTCAGCAAACAAGCTCCAGATATTCTGAGGCAAAACAGGAAAGGAATAATAAGAAATCCTGATGTCCAAAATCAGCCATTATTCAGATTTTAACAGTTGCCACTGTGACTAAACCCCTATGTATTGTTACATGCTTTAAAAATTAGTAATTATAATACATAACACTATATATATTTAACATGCTAAATTATATTATTAAAATTTGGGAATAGGTTCCTTCTGGAGCATTCCAGCACACAGGAAAATAATTGTTTGAATAGTTTTTGAATATTTTGTGAATTTAAAGGCAAGATAGATGTGATAAACAGAAGATAAGAGTGGCTGACTGTGTGTTCAGGTGATGTCACCTCTTGGCACTCCTGGTTCTCGACAGCAAAGGGCGCCAGAGCATCGTACAGGCATGTAAAGGTGTCGAGCCCCTCGGCTGTGATCTCCTCTTCTATCCTGGGATCCAGGGGCTCGGTCTCCGTGAAATCCAGATCCCACACCGTGTCCACCCACGCTGAGGGGGAGTGAAAAAAAAAAAAAAAAAAAAAAGTGTTTATGAGCGCCAGGGGCGAGATTTCTCCAAAACACGCGTTTCACCCAGAATAATGCTAAAAAAAAAACGCGCGAATACCCAAATCCAGCAAGATGTGGGCGTGCCAAGGGCAGCCGCTGTCAGGCCAGAAGTCAGAGCCTCCCGCTCCTTGGTGTCACCCCGGGACCGGGAGAGAGCCACCCCGGGACCGGGACAGAGACCGGAACAGAGAGAACGGGAGAAAGACACAGACCGCGACACTAGGACAGAGACTGACACCAAGGCTGGGACTGGGACACAGAGAGAGAGGAACCGAGACCAGAGAGAACGGCAGAAACAGAGACCGGGAACGGCACAGAGAGACCGGAGCAGAGACTACACCAGGACTGGGACTGGGACACGGAGACAGAGAGAGGAACCGACACCGGAGAGAACGGCAGAGACAGAGACCGGGACAGAGAGAACGGGAAAAGGCAGAGACCAGGACAGAAAGAACGGGAAAAATACAGAGGGACGGGGGGGACAGACTGACACCAGACGGGAACAGAGGACCAGAGCGGGGAGACACAGTGACCAATAGCGAAAGAGGTGGGAAGACAAGCCTCGACCCGAACCTCGACCCGAACCCCGATTCCGACCTCGACCCTGACCCCAACCCGCACCTGTAGGCAGTCCGGCAGCGCCACCCGCCGAGCGCGCTCCTCAGCCCTCCCCCGCCGCCAACCGCCATTGCGCCGGCGGGCGCTCGATCTGGACATTTTTTCATTTCTATAATCTCGCGCGACAATATAGTTCCAGTGCATCACTTGGAGCGCGCCCGCCTGGTGCGAGGACAATATCACAGGGTTCTGCTGGCTGTCTGTTGATGTCCGCGGGGGGGGGACTTAGTTAGGGCTTGGGAAGGTGTTTCCTTACCGATCCAGTGCCGTGAATTCGCGGTTCTCGGCAGGCCCCGCCCCGCCCCGCTCGCATGAGAGAATTCTACTCTGGCCGCGCTCTCGTACTCCCGCCAGCCGCGTTTCTCCTTGCCTCCTTTCATCCGCCCGCTGCTGCTCCGCCCGCTCCGCCCGCCGATCCTGCACCTTTTCGCATCCGCCTTCGCCCCGTCTACGGTCCGGCTAACGGTGGCTCCGCCGATTCCTTCCGCCACCGCATATCTCGCCAATTTATGGTGATCGCCCGCCTGCGTTTCCGCCTGCCCCGCTCCGCCCGCCCGGTTCGCCCCAGGCAGACTCCGCCCCGCAGTCAGCCGCAAAGATACCGCCTCCGGCCTCGTGTCCCCGCATCCCCTTATGGCGAACACACATGACATTAGCTTCGGGTGGGCACAGATAGAGCGTCGGAGCTGGAAGAGCATGGTTGCTGGTCGACGCGAGAGGCCGGTACGGTGGTCGCCGAGCACAACGGAGGGAAGCAAGAAGGAGGAAATACTTCCTCTTTTCTACGACGCGAATGCATGTAAGCGTTGTCGGGCTCCGTGCTGTGGCTAACTCATAGAGACGCCAACAAGCGGTGGAGCACCGAGGCCATCAACGTGGGTTCTTTCGATGGGCAGAGGGTATCGAGTGCGCCTGGGGCCGCCGGGTGCTGTCCCTTGCCTGCTGGGCTAAGTCGCTTGCCGACCGGCGTCCGGGGATATCCCGCTCCTACCATGGTCTGTTGGTAGCATCACTGCATACCCACAGTTCGGGGTGCCCCTGGTTGCCAGGCATGCAGGGATCCTTGCTTCGGTCTGCTCTCAAATCGGGCAGAGCATGCTGACTCGCACTCTCTTGCGTCTGCCTAGTTCATCCCTCGGCCCACGACTTGGGTCTGCCCCGGTGAACTTGCAAGTTGGTTCATAATGTGTGGGGTCATACTCGCCTGCGGTTTGTTAACTTTTATATTACGATTTTATATTTTGGCTTTTTCGTTAAGAGGGAAGGGAGTGAGTCACACCCATTTCTGCTCCTGCCTCTCTGACTAATTTGTCTTGCAGCACGAGACAAGTTATTAGCGGCTAGAGTCCTCTATATTTTTTTATCTTATTTTATTAATGTATTCTCCTTCATACTATATAAAATACTGTGGAACTTGGTGTGCAGAAGGGATGTACTAAAGTTGCAATTGCTTGACAATAAAAAGGTGACTGACACGTCATGTTTTTCTTTGTTGGCCGCTCGGCTATTTATCCCAATCACAATACCAAGTTAAGAGACACCTTTTGCCTCTCGTTTGGACCTAACACGCATCTGTAGCTGAGGGCAACCAGAGAGAGCCTTGAGTTATTTATAAGTAGTTACCTCGTGGCTGAGCCCGCCCTCGAGGGTGGTGACACTCATTTGCATGTCGTGCAGAGACTCAATTCAGTTAGAGTGGCGGGTATGTGATTACAGCTAGGATAAGGTGCCAGAATTTCCGAGGCAATTGAGAGGTTTTCTAAGGGAGCAATATACAGGGGTGTTCGAGGAGCATTTCGCATCTCGTTAAGAAATGAACTGCAATTTACTCATTGTGACATCTCAAGGGATTTGAGAAGGTAATCTGACAAGATCTGCTACTTTATGTCAGCACTTTATCACTGGGTATCTCCAAAAAGACATATGTAGCAAAACAGTTTAGTGGCTTCGCCACATGAGGATTTGTGGATGCTCAAACCATAGTGAGTCTTGATGATTGATGACCCTTAGGTGAAATTTCATAGTCTTCCTCATGTAGTCATCAAAGACACAGAAAGGCCTTTTGCCCTTGCAGAAGGACTGTAGGTGGGTTGTTCTGTAGGGCTCGAGGCCTCGCAGTGCGCAGGGGATGAGGCAACGCGGACAGATTCAATCTGCTGGTTTTTGTATGAATACCTTATCTTCATCCGACAAACTGTGTGCAAAAATTGCAGATTTTGACAGAGGGTTTTGTTGGCTTCTCTGACTTGAGAGGTCAGATAAACAGTGGTGAGATTGATGTATGGGTTGTTTGTCTTTCAAGTATTATATTGGAAGATGAAAGCTTATCCTAGTATTGCTGCGTGGCGAGTAATACTTGTTGCGTTCATGAATCCCTTTCTGGTAGTTCAGGAGGAAAGGATCTGCAGCTTCCACAAAGCAGGCTGCATTCCAGAGTCACAATGGGAGAGTGATGCAAGGACCCCTGCATGAAACCTGGGACAGGAAGAAAAAAAGCGCCTCATTAAGCTGTGCTAGTTAATTCGCAAATGGTTTACACCATATTAATAATTCCTCTTTTGCCTTGTGGCTAACCAAGCATGGAGGTGACAGCGCTAGATTTCACGCAAACCTGACATCTGAACACATTTCATTCCCTCCAAATAGTCAAGCGAGATTATCGAACTTTACATTAGCCACTGATTCTTTGCTAATAGCCAGGTGTATGAAGTATGTTGCAAACCCTCTTTGGAATGGAATTTGTCCAGCTCGAGCGTTTTCCGCGCTAGTGGAACAGACAAACTGGGCGTTGTGGTGCGTGATACTTCGCCTTGTCTGGCAACTGAAAAAACAGGGGCTAAAGGGCAGCAGAAGCCCATCGGGTGTTTATATGATGCAACGTGTATGTTTTCGTGTTCTTATGAATTGTTTTCACACCTACAAATGCTCTGCCCTTCAACAGTAACCAAGACAAAAGAAAGAAGGTCTTGTCAGAGGGCTCCACGCCCAGTGCTAGAAGAATAGGAATTAAAGGAACCAGGCAGGAATGAAAATCCAGTGACCCTTCATGATTACACGCAATTACTTGTCTAATTCTCAGTGTATTAGACTACAGTCTTTTATTCAGGTTTTAACAGTTGCAACCAAACCACTATGTATTACATGCTTTAAAAATTGCTTTTTTAATCAATTTACAAATCCTATACACTATATTATTATATTTTAATTATTGTGGGTCTAAATTTTACATAATTATGTTGAAACATTTGGGAATTAGGTTCTCTTTGAAATATAGAAAGTACTCGGAACCCAGCGGGAATATCGAGGGCATTGATGTACTCATTTTGTATTTACAATATGGGGAATACCCCCAAACCCAGGGGAATAGCGCGTGGGTTCCTTCCTCGCATTGGAATACCCAGCCAAACAGCAGACGCAGGAGACTACGGGCTTGCTGTCGAAGGATTCTAATATGGACTAATACCGCACGGACCCGAGACGGGACATCGGCGCGATTAGAGATTCTTTCTTGAATATGAAATACAGTCGAAATCCCAGGAGTGGATATGGGCTGCTTCAATTCTCCTTTTCTGGACATTAGATGTGATATACCCGGACCAGGGTGCGACACATGGTCCAGTCGCCGAAGTGGCGTGCACTGCAGCGCTCTCAGGTGGGCTTCGGATGCCGGGGGCCTCCAGACAGGTCTCCCCGGTGTTGGAGAGTCGTGTGAGAGACGGTTCCGTAGGGGACGCGGACGAAGAACATCTTGGTAGCGTGTGGAGAGAGATGGGGCGGAAGAGCGCCGAGCCAGGAGCAATAGACCTTGAGTACCGGGGGAAGACTCAACATTGCCGTATCACACAAAGATCGGAGAGGACATGAACCGGCTGACCGTTGCTGGATCCATGTACGTGCACGGCGAGCACAAACCACCACGGACCCGGCTGTTTTAGGTCCAGCGCTCCTATGCCACATTAATACCTTCAGGGGGGCTATCCGTGGCTCTCCTCACGGTTGCTCATTTTTAATTCCCGCTGCGCCGCTACGAAGCCCCGCATTTCGAACCGGCCAGACTGCGGAAGACTGATGTGGTTGACTCCCGCAGCCGGCCAATGGCGGTCACGCCGTGCCCCGGAAGGACGGGGCGGCGCGGCCGGGGCGGTCGTGCGCGGAGCTCGGTGCGCGGTGCGCGGGTCCGGCCGCCGCCGCCCCGGCAGCGCTGCCGCATTGCGGCCCCCCCGCTCCACCGCCGCCGCCGCCGCCGCTCCGGCCCCTTCCCCGGCCCCTTCCCCGGCGTCACCGGCGCGCCGCGAGGCCCCGGATCCGCCCCGCCCGGCCGCGATCCGCCAGCGGGCGCGGGGTCGCCCGCCCCGCATCCCGGGACCATGAGCTTCTTCGGGTTCGGCCAGAGCGCGGAGCTGGAGCTGGTGCTGAGCGACGCCGAGAGCCGGCGGCGGGTGGAGCACAAGACGGAGGAAGGCAAGAAGGAGAAATACTTCCTCTTCTACGACGGCGAGACCGTGTCGGGCCGGGTGGTGCTCACCCTCAAGAACCCCAACAAGCGGCTGGAGCACCAGGGCATCAAAGTGGAGTTCATCGGGCAGATCGGTGAGCGGGGCGGCCTGCGGGCCCGGCTGTCCCTTGCTGCTGCCTCTCGCTGCACCCGGCGGTACCGGGATCCCGCTGGTGCCAGGGTCTGTGGAGCATCACTGCATCCCACAGTTTCGGGGTGCCCCTGGTGCCAAGGGTGCAGGGATCCTTGCTGGTGCCAAAGGTCCAGGGAGCATCGCTCTGTCCCATAGTACCGGCGATCCACTGGTGCCAGGGAACTGGGGAGCACTGGCTGCCCTCCAGGGTAAGCCCACTGGTGCCTGGGGTTTGGGAAGCATTGCTGTTCCCCGTGGCACTGGAATCCCACTCGTGCCCGGGTTTGGGGAGCACTGCTGTGCCCCACGGCACTGGGACCCCACTGGTGTCAAAAGTCTGGGGAGCATGGCTGCACCCCAGGGTATCAGTGGTTTAGGGAGCACTGCTGTGCCCCTTGGCACTGGGATCCCACTGGTGTCGGGGGTTTGGGGGACATTGCTGTGCCCTATGGCACTGGGATCCCACTGGTGCCAAGCAGGTTCCGCTGGCTCCCGAGTGGTGCCCCGCTGCACACAGCATTCCCACGGCTGCCTGACGTTATTCCACCCTCCGATCTGGGCAGCCTGGCCTGTTCTCCAGGCTTGAGCCCTGGCAGAAGGAAGGGCATTCCAGTTCTTTTCCAGGTCATTGTTCTCCTGTCCTAATTTCTCGCTCCTGCTCGGTCACCGGTTTCAGCTCTGAGCCGGGCACAGTTTGGTTCCATCCTGCAGCTGCAGGTCAGTCTGGACCTGCTGCCAATGCCAGCTGCCCGGCTGTGCTGCCCAGGCTGGCTGTTCCCTGCTCCAGGAGCTGCCAGCCTGCATCTCTCCTGTGCCTGCTGATGCTCTGAGCGATGCTGAGGGTGCTGACCGGCTGGGTTTTGTCCATGAGTCCCAAATCATCAGTGCCACCCCCCCAGCCCTGACCCCACACCTTTTCCTTGGGTGGATCACCTTTCCTGGGACCTGCAGGCTCAGCATGGCTGATCACATCTTCTGCTCCACGCATCCCTGCATGGTTGATCGGGTGATTTCAAGTTGTTTAAAACTTGTGGTTATCGGTGCGTGTAACCAATTTGGGTTTAATATTTCCTGCTTTCGTAGAGGAAGGGCAGCTGCCACACCCACTTCTCCATCGGTGCAGGGCTGTCCATGCTCCACGGACATGCCGGAGTCCCACAAACCCAAATAAGTTCAGGATGTTCCCGGGGATGTGGCTGCGTGCGAGGCCTCACGTCTGTGGCTCTCTGTGCTTGGCTTTAAACCCCAAAATCACTGCTGGAGCCAGGGGCTTGCAGCCTTTGCATTGCAAATCGTGTGGTGAGGGAACGTGAGCAGGAGATTTCCCACCCAACCCCAGTGCTGCTGCTTGAGAGTTTTATTGGCTTTGCTTGTGCCTGATTTTTTTGGAAAGGAAGGGAACCTGTGGATGGGGCTGTTCATCAGGAGCCAGGTTATGAGTTCCTGTTGATGAGATTGACCCTGGAATTATGCACAAACTTTGTTTCTTGCCCCACTGTCTGTGCTTTGCTGCCTTGCCTGCTCCTCATTCCCTGTTTTGGAAGGCTTTTCTTTTCGTTACCTTTACGGAACCACGGCTTTGTATGCACATGATTGCCCAAGCAGGGTGTGTTGGAGCTGCTGTGGCTGCACATTAATCCTTATTGCCCTCAGGCCTCTTTGACAGATCACTGAAATTTGTACCATTAACTGCCCTTTTCAGTGCTCTCCATCTCTTGCCTTATGTTCTGATTTGGTGAGACAGTTTGACAGGTGGGGGACTGGCATGTGAAGAAGGGATGTGCCACAGGGAAGGTGCTGTTCCAGGTTAGCCTGTGAGTGCTGGGTCCTGCCCACTCTCAGGTGAGCACAGAACCCATTTCACATGGTTTCACCCTGCTGCCTGTGGCCTGAGCACACCATTGAAGCGTTGGCAAGTTGTTTTCTCCATCTGGAAACCTTATAGCTCTGAAAACCTGAAATTACAGCTTATACCCGTTTGACAGGCTGGAGTGTGGGAAACATCAGCCTCAGGCTGCAGAGTGCCAACCACGACCTTCTGAGGTGGCAGAGAACTCGGTGTGCTGACATTTGCCTCCCCTTGCTTGAAGTTTGATTTGTGCCTTACCCATTGTGTGGCACAATGGTATGAGTTGATCCTCTTTTTTTTTTCTTTGGCTGACTCCTGTTTTTCTGCTGGCATGTGGCTTTCCCCATCACGTCAGTGAGCACTTTCCTCTCAGTGGACACACACACTGAGCGCAGAGAGAGCCTTGGTTATTTATGTCACCTGCCTGCCCAGCCTGAAGGACTTGGTGACATTTGCTGTTTGTGCCTAAGTGAGGGGAATTGTGGTGCCAGAATTTCCATTAGAGAGATAAGGTGAGCAAAGGGCTGTGAGGAGCAGGCATCGCTTAAAAGCTGAAATCTCATTGTGCATCTCAAGGAGGGCAGAACTGCAGCTCCTGAGCACCTCCAACACCTCTCCAAAGCCTCCTGTGCACAGTTTAGTGCTGACACTGAGCTTGTGTGTGTATGATTGTGTGATGACTTAGGTTTTTGTTTCCTCATCTCAGCAGAAAGGCTTTGCTTTTCAGAAGGACTGTGTGGGTGTCCTGTAGGCACAGGCTCACAGGCAGGGCTGGGAAGGGCAGCTTTCATTGATGGTTTTGTGTAATCCTGAGCTGTTGGTGCAAATTGCAGAGTTTCAAGGGTTTTGTTGCTTTGACTTGAGGCAGAAAACAGGGTGGAAGTGTGGAGGATTGCTTTCATTAAATGAGGAAAGCTATAGTTTCCTGCTGATGTGGAAAGGCTGCGGGGAAAAGCGAGGCCATGTGGCCATGCTGGTCACTTGAGCTGCTGTGAGCAGTGCTTCCAGAGGTGAAAGCTCTTCCCTCACCCTGCTCACGTGGCCATTAATGTGTTATCCAGGGGCTGCAGGAGCAGTGGATTCGGCTGCTTCCCCACACGCAGGGTGGTTGTGCAGCAGGATCAACATTGTCATTTATTCCCTGCTGCAGCTCAAGGCCACTCAAGCTCTTTGCTGCCAGAGGAGAAGCAGGAGCAGTTGGAAGCATCCTGTCCCTTTGGTTTTGCTCTGTCACTGTCTGTTCCCGAGAAGCTGTGGTGGTTTTTCCTCTTTGTGGTAATGCCTTTGGCCTGGAATGCAGTGCAGAAAATGGTTTGCATGAGCTGCAAACAGTCTGGCCATATTTAATATTGCTAATAGGTGACTCATGTCACCCCATGGCAAGTTCTTGACTTATTCTATCAAACGAGGCTGTGTGGACCTTTTCCTTCCCGTTTCAGGGAGGAAAGCTGTGGCCTCTCTGATGGAGAGCAGGGAACAAATGCAGTTCCTTGGAGCCACAGGCTGCCCTGGTGGGTTCTGTGAATGGTATTGAAGGAATCAATGATTTAGGCAAGAGAATTGCTGAGAATCTCCTGTGTCACAGGGGATGAAGCATCGCTGCTTAACCTGGATTTGCATTTTCCTAGAGCTCTACTATGACCGAGGGAACCACCACGAGTTCGTGTCCCTGGTGAAGGACCTGGCCCGGCCTGGGGAATTCACTCAGTCACAGACATTTGACTTTGAGTTCACACACGTGGAGAAACCTTATGAATCCTACACGGGGCAGAATGTGAAGCTACGGTGAGTGCCCTGCCCTGGCTGACCCCGCTTCTGTTCACTGTGAGTGCTGATAGATGCAGGAGTAACACAACTCCAAATGAATTTTGGGGACTGAGTTGTGAAAGGCTGCCTTTGAGCATTTTATTTTACAAGCATGCAGCAGGCTCTTTGTGGAATTTGTTTTTCCCCCTTTGAGTGACAGGAGAAATCAGCCCCTTTTGAATCAATCGAATACTTGCTAATTTATTTGATAATTCAAAAAAACCAAAATAAACTGTTTGGTTTAGTCTACAGTGGGGATATTTTTGCTGTAATCAGTCTTGTCAACTTTAATTGTGCTCTGTATGCAAACAGATGCTTTGCTTGTGCCTTGTTCATATGTTACAAATGAAATTTCACATCGAGGCACTCAATTGACTAAAAATCCTTTCACTGGCTTCGAAGTGGGGGTTGGAAAAGTCTGAGATCTGCACTGGGAGGTGTGGCTGTGCAGATGATGTAATATTGCAAAAGGGCAGTGGTTTGAACATGTGCAGGCTGCTCCTCAGATCCCCAAAATGGGGCTTGGGTAACTCAGGCTCACGAATGCATGGAAGTTGAGAGGAGCCTGCTTTTCCATTTGAAAATTCCCTTCTGTCTTTCCCAGTATGGGGTGTTGGCAGCACCAGGGGCAGAGACATGTAAAGAGCTGAGGGCTCTTTTGCTGTGGGTTGATTTTGTTCAGACCTGGACAAAAAGAGAGCAACGGAACAGCAAATGACATGGGAATAGGTGCTCCCTCGCTGTTCTGCTTCCTTGCAGCAATTCTTTGGTTTCCTGCTTCTTTTGTCCCTCTGGACATTGCCCATTCCCTGTCCTTAAAACCACTGTGGCCCTTCTCTCAGCTGGGTGGCTGTGCATGAGCTCAACTGAGCTCCTCACAGAGAGTCCTGAGTTTCATTGGGAAAAAAAAGGAACTTTCTTAGTGGATCTGTCGAGTTGATCACATGTTTTATTTAGATTTACAAGGATTTGTTCAGTAAGGCTGTTTGGACAGTCCAGTCCAGGCCACCCAGCCCTTGTCTCTGGTGCTCCCTGTGTGACCCTGATGGCAGGGGACTGTCCCCACAGGTATTTCCTCCGTGCCACCGTGAGCCGCAGGCTGAATGACGTGGTCAAGGAGATGGACATCGTTGTGCACACCCTGAGCACCTACCCCGAGCTCAACTCCTCCATCAAGATGGAAGTTGGCATCGAGGACTGCCTGCACATCGAGTTTGAGTACAACAAATCCAAGTGAGTGTCTCAGGAGCAGCTGGGGGCTGCGGGGATCCAGCTGCCTCACCTTTCCTCCAAGAAATTCCACATCCATGTGCTCCAGTGAGGCTGGGAGACAGCTCAGATCCTCCTGGGCTCCTCTCCTTCCCCCACATCTCTGGATCAAGGCATGGGAAGCAGTGGCTGTGGCTCCCTGAGCCTGGAGCACAGCGTGAAATTCCTGCACCTTCCCACTCCCTGTATCCCCAACCAGATCAGTGCTTTCAGGTGTCTCCAAAATACAGGGTGTACTCCTTACCAGGCAATACAGCTCAAGTGGGAATTAACACCAACAAAAAATTTGAGAAGAGCTCTTTTAAGCTACTCTTAGTATGTCTTTCCCGGCTCATGCTGGCAAATCTCCCTGCCAAAGATTTGCCAGAAAAAAAGGATGCCAAAAAAGTCCCTGGTGGTTGGTCAAAGGTAGGACTCGATCTTAGAGGTCTTTTCCAATCTAATTGATTTTGTGATTTGGGTTGGTTTTAATTGAGCTAAAATATTGGGTTTGGAGCCTTTGCTGTTGCAGGGGTTTCTTGCAGATATTCAGCCTCAAGTTATGTTTTTAATTTATCTGCTCATGCTGAATGTTCTTGTGGATTTCCAGAGGATGGAAACGAAGGGCTGTTTGCTGGTGGGGGTGGTTGATTTGCCATCTGCTGGGGATGAGAGTGAAGTACCTGCCCAGCAAGTTCCTGCACTGCAGCCCCAGCCCTGCTCTGCTGCACAGGGTTTGATTCGGTGCTTTGATGCCTGATCTGGCTACCTAAGCCAGAGCCCAGACAGAATTGAGAGAATCCAAAGCAGTTCTGTTATTGCAGGGCCTTCAGGGCCATTCAGGGCAGTCCCAGCCCAGCCAGGGGCTGCACCCACAATGGACAATGGCTCACGGCTTTTTCACCCTTTCTCACTTTTGTCCATTTGCACAAAATCGGGCCTGAATCCTCCAATTGCAGCTGCAGCCAATGCAGTCAAAAACTCCAACTTGGCTCCCCCAATTCTCTGTTGTTTCCATCTCTTGGGGCCTGGCCCAGGGAGGTGTCCTTGAGTTTGGGGCTGCAGAGGAATTGTTTTGTGTAAAAATGGGAGAGCAGGAGCTCAGCACTGTCTGTGGAGTCTGGAGTTAAACACTGAAGAATCCCAGGGTTACAGAGACATGGAAATGGAGAAACTGAAATCCTGAGGCATCATTCTCTGCCCCCTCCTGCCAGGTACCATTTGAAAGATGTGATTGTGGGGAAGATCTACTTCCTGCTGGTGCGGATCAAGATCAAGCACATGGAGATCGACATCATCAAGAGGGAGACGACGGGCACGGGGCCCAACGTGTACCACGAGAACGACACCATAGCCAAGTATGAGATCATGGATGGGGCACCTGTGAGAGGTGAGAGGGCAGGGAACCCCCAGAATTCATCTTTGGAGGCTTTTGGGGTGGGAATATGAGTTTTGCAGTATTTTCTGTGTGCTAATGTCTCAAAGGAGTGTGCTTGAGATTGCCCAAAAATCACTGATGAGGGTGTGAGCAAGGGTCAGAGTAAACATTGAACCATAAAGCACAACAGATTCCTTGGCAAGATTCACTCTGCCTGCAAAGGACAGCTCAGGCACAACAAGGGAAAGTGAGCAACAACAAAAGCAAACAAATCCTGGCAATCAAAACAGAAATGAAGACTACCTAGGTATGGGTGTGTGTAGATAAAGATGAAAAGGAATGCAGCCTGAAGCTTAACAACACTGAATCTTAACAGCACTTTAACTTAACTTTATTTAACTTATACTTTAGTTTTGTAGCTTACCCTTAACAATCTAACAGAGAAATAACACTTAACAGAATTAGCCTAAATTCTAACTATAACTTAACCTAGTTAAATTCCCTGTTTGCTCTGGCAAGGGGCACACACCCAGACATAAAACAGTCAGTGCAAGGTAAGGTACCTGTGGCAAAGTCTCCCTCAGAGATCAATGAAAAATACTCACTTTTGCATCTCCTGACAGGCGAAGGATCAAGCCTTGAGCAGTGAGGTATCAGCCCAGCACATGTCGTGTTTTGGTGATGCTCCAGCCAAAGCAAATCTGAGGATTTTCTGGCCCTGAGAGGCCCCTCAGAAGGATATTGCTGGTCACAGGCCCACTGTGGCCCAGGAGAGATCAAAGAGCTCCATTTTGGGCTGCTGTTGGTAGGAGTGCAAGGCAGTGGGCTTTAGTTGTAACCCACAGTTTGGGTCGGCACATCCTTTAAAAGCATAAGAATAGAAATGTTACACCTTTTGGGCCAGAGAAAATTTCCCAAGGTGGTCATGAGGAAAAGAGAAGCTTGTTAGGAGTTTCAGGGAGCTGACAGTGTTCTGATAACTCAGAAAGAGCTGAGTCCAGGTGGTGTTTGCAAGGCCAAGGCCTAAGCAAGGATTTCTCAGCTCACATGGGGATGCACCAGCACAGCTTTGGGTCAGCATCCTGTCAGTGCCTTAGCAAGGCTCACCTGGAACAGAGGACAGGCAAAGTGAAGAGAATAAAAGCAGGCAAATTTAATCCAGGCCTAATGGCACATTGAGGGCAGACAAAGCCTCCTTGTTAGGCTGCATCCAAAATGGACCCCAAGTCACGAGATCTTCACCTTTTATAAGTTCTGTCTCATGAACAAATCAGGCCCCAATTCTCCAATGACACCTTCAGGTGATGATGTCAATTCCCCCAAGTTCGCTCCCCTCCAATCCTCTGTTTCCATATTTTGGGGCCCTAAGCAGTGAGGTGTCCTTGGATTTCAGGCCCACAGAGGAATTGTTTTGTCTAAAGATGTGAGAGCAGCAGCTTTAGTGCTGTGCACTGGAGAAATACGAGAATACAGATACCTGAAAATATAGAAACTAAAAAATCCTAAGGCATCACTGTTCCACTGGTGGGCTCAGAGCAGGGGGTTGATCTGACCCCGTTCCTTCTCCAGGGCTGTGATGAGGGGCAACTGAGGCACAGTGAGTTGCAATGACTCCATTCTTTTGCTGAAGCAGTGGCAGAACCAGCTATAAATTCACATATTGCTTGGCTGCCAGCTGGCATTGCAGCAGCTCAGAGCATAGGGATGGTGTTCTTGCTCTGTGCCAGTCTGCTCTGCCACCGTTCCTCTGCCCAGCAGAGTCACCTGCCAGAGAAAATGTCACCTTACTCATTTCTTCTGCAGTGCTGTCTCAGTGCAGGTCCCAAAAGAGTTCTGTGCTGTTAGAGTGGAGCTGGAACAGCTGCCAGCAAGGGCAGGGTCTCCTGTGCACCGGGCATGCTGCTTTCTGAAGGGATTTGAGGCTTTCTAGCTCATCTTAGTCCACTTGTGGGAACAGTGAGAGTTTGTGGCTGTGTGAGGTTCTGTCCTGCTGCATCCTGCCTGTGCTGACAGCTCTGTGCCCTTTCCAGGGGAGTCCATTCCCATCAGGCTCTTTCTGGCTGGCTACGAGCTGACTCCAACCATGAGGGACATCAACAAGAAGTTCTCTGTGCGTTATTACCTCAACCTGGTGCTGATCGATGAGGAGGAGAGACGCTACTTCAAACAGCAGGTGAGGAACAGAGCTGCCCTTCTCCTGGCACCTGTGGGTGGTTGGTTGGGATGTTTTTATGAGGATCTGCTGGGAATTTGGGATTCATCATTTGGAAGGATGGTCTGGAGTTCTCCTTGGACTTGGTGGTGGTTGGTTGGGATGCTTTTATGAGAATCTGCTGGGAATTTGGGATTTATCATTTGGAAAAGTGGTCTAGGGTTCTCCTCAGACCTGTAGGAGGTTGATTGGGATGCTTTTACAAGGATCTAGATCTACTGGGATGTTGTGGGAATTTGGGATTCATTATGTGGAAAGATGATCTAGACTTCTTGGACCTGTAGATGGTTGGTTGGGGTGCTTTTATGAGGATCTACTGGGAATTTGGGATTCATCATGTGGAAGGATGATCTGGAATTCTCCTTGGACTTGGTGGTAATTGGTTGGGATGCTTTTACAAGGGTCTACTGGACATTTAGGGTTCATCATGGGAAAAGATGGTCTAGGGTTCTCCTCAGACCTGTAGATGGTTGGTTGGGATGCTTTTATGAAGATTTACTGGGAATTTAGTGTTCATCATGTGGAAAGATGGTCTAGGTTCTCCTCAGACCTGTAAATGGTTGGTTTGGATTATTTTATGAGGATTTACTGGGAATTTAGAGTACATCATGTGGAAGGATGGTCTAGCAGAGTGTCCATGTAGGTCAGATGTGCATGGTGGTGGGGAGGCGTGTGGAGAGTGCCTGTCTGGGGGTTCTGTTCTGCTCAGTGGTGGAGCTGCTGTGCCTCACCTGATCAATGGCACCAGGACAGAGCTGCCCTGGATGTCCCCTGGGTGTCCCTCTTTACCCAAATTTCAGGCAGGCTGCACTGCCAGGTGTGCCCTTCCATGGGTTGAACCGGGAGCTCTCAGCTGGCACAGCCTGTAGGGCTGGGTGGGGCGGCACAAGGTGCGGGCAGAAGTTGCCAGGAGCCCTGACAAACCTGGGCCGTGTCCCCGCAGGAGGTGGTGCTGTGGAGGAAAGGGGACATCGTGAGGAAGAGCATGTCCCACCAGGCCGCCATCGCGTCGCAGCGCTTCGAGGGCACGTCCTCGCACGGCGAGGCCAAACCCCCCGGGCAGCCCGCGGACAACAACGGCCGCCAGTGAGGCCGGGGCGCCCCGGAGCCCCCGGGGCTTCCCAATCCAAACATTCCTCTGGAGGCTGGGCTCGGCCGCTCCGAGGCGATGGCCGGGGGCTGCGGAGCTGCCTGATCTCCTCTGTGCCCCGAGAGCCTCGGCCTGGCCAGGGGAAGGAGAGAGCGAGCCAAGAGCCCTGTCTGCTGCTCCCCCCGGCGCTGTGGAGGCTGCTTTGGGGCCGGGCAGGATGGATGGTTTTCTTGCCTTTCCGAAATCTTTTCCCTGGGTGAAGCAGCCCGGTGATTAGCTGGATGCTGGAGGAGGGATCAGAGACTGCGGTGTGGCCCGCTGGAAATGGCCTGCTGTCATCCCCTCGCTGCCTCCCCTTCTTCCTCGTCGTGCTGGCCTTGGATTCCTTGCCACAAGCAGATGGATGATGATGGTGGCCCGGCCCTGGGATTGTCACCTGGAGCACGGGCAGGGCCGTGCCGTGTCCCCGTCCTGTGTCCCACCAGGAGCTGTGGCTGGCAGCAATGAGGGAGCTGTGTGGCTACAGGAGGAGGTGGCACGGGGTGGGGACAGTCCCAGCACTGCTGGGTGGGCAAGCAGTGGGGGCAGGAAGGCTCCTGGCCACGAGCAGTGCCTTCCTGGTCTTGGCTTGAGTGCCCTGAGAGCCACACTCTGGCTGCAGCTCCCAGCTTCTACTGCAGGGCAGCCTGCAGAGGTGAGACAGCACTTTGGGGGCTCTCCTGGGATGGGGGTTTTAGGCTGCACATGCTGCCCTGCCCGTGTCTGTGGCCATGGGATGGAGCAGGCTTTGTGCAGGGACACGTGTGTGGGGTCTGGTTTGCTGTCTCGTGCCTGCAGGACGAGGATTTGTGGGGACAGAAGGTGGGTGCAGTTGTTGTGGGAGGCTCAAACAGGCCTGTGGGGGCTGCTGGATGAAACCAGGCAGCGACTGGAAGGGTGGTAGAGCTCTGATTCCACAGACACATTCCTGAGGCCTGAGCTGAAGTCACCAGCGAGGTCCGAGGGCATGAACTTAGAACCTGAACGCGGGTTTTCTTTTTTAAAATAAGCTGCTTTTCGCCTTCAGCTGAGTAGACTCACGAGAACATTCCCAGAAGGAAGTCACTCCTCCGTTAAAAATTTAAAAAATTCAGATGTGGCTTTGTAGACTGGATTGACTGAGTTTGGACAATGTCCATCCTGCCCTCCAGGCAGGCAGTGGTGACATCTCCTGCCCGAGGGAGAGACAAACCTGTGCCAGGCACTGGGATAGGAGCTCTGTCAAGTGGGATTTCCCTGAGTTTGTGGCTCACTAGCTTGCCCAGCTTCCTTTTGGCTCTGGAATCGAGTTCCTCAGCCCTACAAGCTGAATGTAGAGCAGGTGTTTTTCACAGCTGGGAAGTGGAAGTTTCTGCTGTGTTCAGTGGGACGGTGCTGGTGGAGGGAGTGGGGCCGGGGTGGGATGGGGAGCTTTTTCTGTAATGACAGCTACTGTGTTTCAGTGATCAATGTGTGTTTCTGCTTGCCAAAGTAAGTTATCTTTTCCTCACCACGTGTAAGGTTGTGGTTTTTAGTGGAGCTGGCCAGCCTCGCTCTGTAGAGGACACTAACGCTCTCATCTCTGCCCAATGTTTGTGTTCCTGCTCTGCTCCAGGGAGGATGTGGCGTGCTTTGCTCCCCACGGGGACTCTGTACCATGAGCTGGGGCAAAACTCCCTTCAGACAGCAATCACCGTGTTGTGCCGGGGCGAGGGCTGGGGACCTGGGTGTGCCGTGGCAAAGGAGCCTGGAGGTCACTTTGGACACTCCTCCCTCCCTCCCCGGGTGTGCAGCCAGGCACAATCCTGTAGGGACTGGTGAAGCTCCTTTGGGAGCCTTTGGGGATAGCAGACTATCTTGCCATGGCTGAGCTGAGCACAGCAGCGCCCTAACAATCTTCTTAAGCTTTCCTTCAGCTCCCTCCTTGCATTTATTCCTTTATTTTATTCCTTTATTCCCCACGTGGTGGTAAAGAAACCCCCTGGATGGAGATGTCTCTGCATGCCAGGGGTGTTTTGTTCCTTGACTGGATGTGAGATCGTTGCCTGGCTGTTCAGCATCTGTTCATCATTCCTGGAGTGTTCCCTTGGAACAGGTGCATGAACCTCTTAAGTTGGTTTGGGGATTTTTTTTTTTTCCTACTTTGTCCCCTCTCCCTCATGTCCCTACATGTGGAATTTAGAGATGATCCCCATTTTTACTGGATCTGATGGACCATCCAGCCTGTCAGCCACCAGGCCCTGTGTTTGTGTGGGGTGGAGCAGATGTGCTGAGCATCCTTAGAGAGAAGTCGGGGTCACTCCAGGACAAGGTACTCTAGAACAGTGTTTTGTTAGCATGTTAAGGGGCAGGTGCTGCTGGAGCACTCGTGTCCCCCTGAGCTGGTGGTTCTGTGCTGTACCTGGGTCATTCCCTCTCTCACAGGCAGAGGGGAGTGAGCCAGTACAAAACCAAGCAGTGCAACTTGTAATTAAGCCTCTGCTGTGTTTACATGTTTCTTAATTCGTCGTCTTTTCAATGGCTGTATTTTAAAACTTGGGTTTTTTTGTCTCTCCAATTAAAAAGAGCCAGCCCTGGCTGTCAAACGCTGTGCACGAGTTTGTCTGATGTTTTCTGTTGGGTCGGGTTGGGTTTTTTCCCTGTGGTGTGAAGATATTTTCCTTTTAAAAAGTGCCACAGTGTGCAGCCCTCCAAACATGCTGGAGGAGTTTGTCCTTTGTTATCTTTATAAATCCTTGGTCTTTCTTTAAGCTGTGTCACTGCTTGGCAGCTGTGCTGGTAGAGGACCCATGTGGCTTAAAAAATTAGCAGGCTGGCTTTATTTTCTTCCATTTCCCTGATGTCAGAACTGAAATAAGATGGGAACTTTTGTACCTGCAGGAAGTTAACTGTGATCTGCTCTGTAAATCCATCTCCAGAGAGAGTGTTTACAAGAGCATGCAGTGACAGGACAAAGGGGAATGGCTTCAAACTGACAGAGAATAGTTAAAATGGGATATTGGGAAAAAAAATCTTCCCTATGGGTGGTGAGGTGCTGGCACAGCTGCCCCTGGATCCCTGGAAGTGTCCAAGGGCAGGTTGGACAAGGCTTGGAACAACCTGGGATAGTGGAAGGTGTCCCTGCCCATGAGACAAAGTGGAACAAGATGATTTTAAGGTCTCTTCCAACCCAGGCTATTCTATGATTCTGAATTTTGTGGCTCTAGACAGGACTTAGGGATTCCTTCCTGCAGAAAAATGTCCCTCTGCAGTACTTCACTAGATCCCACCCTGAACATCTCAAAGAGGATGTACCTGTTCCTTCCTTCCAGAGCTAAATTGCAGATTTTTCCACTATTAAACCACAAGCAGCAGCAGTTGATTCCAAAAGGCTCTATTTATTGAAAAAATAAGCAAAACCAACAGTGTGTCAGGGGAAGGGATGTGTGGCTGCAGATCTTGTGCGGGCACGTTTGTGGTGCTGTGCTTGAGCAGGTAAACTTGAGAGTTGTGCAGGTTGAGGAGGAGGCATCAACAAGCTGGGTGGGAGCTGTGCTGCTTTAATGTGGCTTTTCCTCTTCCAAGCTCAAGACAAAATCAAATTCCTCTGTGGGAAGGAAGGAAAAGCCATAAGTGATGCTTCCAGCTTCTCTGAGTGAGGGAATCAGGAGCCCCAGGAGGTTCTTACCCTGTGTCAGGGGTTGGATGGACAGACGCTGCCTGGTGAAGAGCATCATGTCCTTGAGGGGCCCCCCATCTGCTTTGTGTGCCAGGTGGTGAGTCTTGATCTCAGAGAGGGGGATGAAGCGCTTGGTCATCCTCACAAACTGCACATCCACCTGGGAGGATGGAGAGGGTTGGACAAGGACACGGCCTCCAGATAGCCCGGAAGGTCTTTGTAGGGATAAAGATTTACAACTGAAGCAAATGACTGATGTGCATTAACAGCCTGGAAGCTTTGCCTTGCTCAAGGCTGACTTCCCAGTATTTCTGGCAGGTGATTTGTTGGCAGGAATCAGAACTGTGCACCAGCAAGGTGCATTCATGTTCTCACAGTACAAAATTAAGATGTGGGATGTAGCCAGCCCATGAATGCTCCTTTCCCTATCATTTAATGTGCCTCAAAACTACAGCTTTGCTGTGCTCTGACATTGGGACTTGGTTACATTTCCTAATCCAGAGTTCTGCCATGAAGGGAGGCCAGCTCTGCAGCAGCCAAGATTTGAAAATAAAGGGATGCCAGCTGTGCAGCCAAGATTTGAAAATTTAGAAAGAGATGTTTTGGCAGCCTTCTAGAAGAGATAGGGGAAAAAGGAGAGGAAATAGTCAGGACTGGATTTTGTCTTGAGATAGAAAAAGGCAGCTAGGCCAGGACAGAAGCTCAAGATTTTCAATGATGCAAAGAGGCTTCTCCCTTCTCTTGGCCTGAACACAGAGCTTGGACAGCTGTATTTAATACAGTACATTACCATGGACCATTTGGGGTTCTCTTTTCTGCTGGTGGAGTCATAATGAGGATCCTTCTGATCGAACTGTGTGTGATCAGGGTACGCCTCCTTTACGATCTGAAGCAGAAGTGGGGGAAGAAAGTTTCCATTAGTTCAAAATGTGACAAGGAATAATCCTGGTGCAAAAATCAGCCTTGCTTTCCCTGAGCTCCATTCTGACAGTGAGATATGTTTCCTTTACATTTTTTGGGTGGAAGAAGTGCAGAACAGTCAGTGAAGCATCACCTGTTGGAGATCAGTGTGGAAAGAACACACAGAGGAAAACTGGGCAGCTCTGATGATAACCTTTGTGATGAGTTCTCCTCTTAATGAAAAAGCTTTTCTCTGCCCTGGGCTTATTCTACAGCCTTGTGGGCTCTGCTGACTAGAATGCAGTGAGTCACAGTGGAATCAGAGTGTGGAACAACACTTGTGCTGGCTGGGAGTGCCCCGAAATGTCAGCAGGAAAACGGCAGCTTGGTTCCATCTCTCTGGGGACAGAGGACTGAGTCAGCCCTGTACTGAGCTGAGGTGTCCTGGGCTCATTCTCTGCTCTCACTGGGCAACTCCTGCACCCCTTAGGTGCTGAGGCACAAGTAATGAGCTGTTTGATAACCCATTCGTTATCACTCCTCCCCTCTGCCCAAAACACAGGCACTCACCTTGACAATGGCCACAATTCCAGGCTCTTTGCAGTTACTGTGGTAGAAGAAAGCCTGCTGCCCAAGTTTCATGGATCTCAGGAAATTCCTTGCCTGTCAAGAGTAAACAAGAGATTTTCAGCTCTTTCCATCAAGCCCTCACAAATTAATTATAAGCAGCTGAAAAGAAGGAGAAGGAGATGTCTTTACAAACTGTGGGATCTGCTGGGAGATCAGGGCAGATCCTTACAGGTGAAAGGAGCAATGGGAGGAACCAGAAATTCCAGAGGAATTCCACCCATTGACACAGACTGGTACTGAGCCAAGGCAGGGCTAAATCCCTGGATTTAGGGAAAAAGAACAGAGACACAAAGAATAAAAAGGAGTGAGGGATACACATTAGATGGGGTCTGTGTTAGGGGATTGGGGCAGTCTGTGCTCTCCAGTCCCTCAGCAATGGGGAAAGAGAGAGGGAACTGCAGATGGGAAATTGGGATAAAAGAGGCTGCGTCCTCCAGCAATTGGAGAGACCCCACGGAAATGTCCCATGGCCTCTCCCTTTATTCGAATGAAGTCACAGGACTCCTCTGTCTTCTTTCTGGACATCAACCTCTGCTGTTTGTGGTTTAATTTTCCTCACACAGCCAAGAACAGGAAGCAGCAAGAAGAGAGGTAGATGTGCTTCAGAACTACTCAGATAATGTTTCCTACAGTTGTCATAGAGATGATTTTGTGTTGGAATGAAATTAAGTAAAAAGGCAAAAGAGCAAGGTCCTGTTGGTCAGAAAGTGTGTGGGAATTTGACAGCTCAGCCACACTTGCCCAGGAGAGCTGTCAGCAAACAGCTCAGAGCAGATCCTGGCAGAGGGATAGGGAATCATGTCTGGTATGGGGATCATACACAGCAGGGGAAGCTCCTTTGGAACGGAAAGCCCTACACTGACAGAGTATTTGGGTAAGTACAGACTTGCTAAAAGGTTGGTTGGTCAAAGATTGGTGTAAGCAAAAGAAAAGCTGGATGATTTGACAGAATATTCCCCAGCCTGAATCCACCTCTGACCTGGAGGCCACTAAGCAGGAGCTGACTTCAGATTCCTCCCAAAATGTACCTGTGAACAGGCAGAGTGCCCCAAAGGAAATGCTTCAGGCAAAGCCACCTTTCCCTACTGCTGTTTCAGTGACCCCACGTGCTTCCCACCTGGTAGTTCCTTACTCCATCCCAGCAGGTTGTCTGATTAGGCTGAGCTTTCAAGTCATCAACGCTGAACTGCCAAATGGAATGAAAATAAAGATTAATTCAGGAAGTATCTGATCTTTTCAGTGTCGTTGTCTGCATTGAGCCTAAGCATTTATTGCTAGCAGCTCCTTCAATTATAGCACAAACTTGACACAATTTCTATTTCCCACAGGGCCTAAAGAAAAACCTTTACAAAGCAGCAGTGTAAAAGCAGAGTCTGAAATAGATGCTGCCCCTGTGATCAACAGCCAAGCATCCTGAGGACCTGATTTCCTCTTGTACTACACATTCATGAAACCCCAAGGTTGTCACCTTGAACAAGAACAGCACTTTGTTTTTCTATTTCCAGGAGGACAAATGGGTTTTGAGAAGAAAAAAAAAAAAGCACTTTGAGTTGTTTGATGCTGTCACTCAGCCTCTGGGCACTAATGCTGGGCAGGGATGACATTGCTGCTGCCCTTTTTTGAGCAAGGGGGTGTCAGTGCTTACCTTCACATCCACCCCCTTCTCCAGCCGGCTCTCTGGTTCTGATTTCAGCAGCCAGTGACAATATGTGATCTTGCTTTCCTCCCCACCGGACTCAGATTCTTTTTTCTTCCAGTTCTTCCATCCTGATTTGGAGCTCCCAGCTGGAGGTTTTGCAGACTTCTCATCTTCCTCCTTATCCGAAGTCTCCTCCTCAGTTTTGGCAATTTTAGCATCAGGCTCTTTTTTATCTTAAAAGACATTCAGATAAACCACATTTTGTTACAAAAAATATTTTTAGTTGTCCAAGCTGGTTTCACACATCTGACTGCAGCAGGAGTTTGGGGTACCCCAGGTGCTCAGGGTAAGGTAGCAGCATTATGCACCAATGATTCTGAGTATTTCTAATTTGCATCTGAAATAAGGATATTTTTGTGTGTGTGCAGTGTGAACAAATGTGGTTTAATAGTCAGAGTTAATAAGAACCCTCAGGATAGACCATGTTTGCCCACATGAAGTATAGTTGAATTTCTTTAATTAATTGCTGAGAAATCAGCTGCAGGCAACAAAGTTGATTTAGGTGAATCTGGTGAGTAAGAGGAAAAAACAATTTTAATTCCTGCAGCAGCTGAAAACTTTAACCTCACTGAGCTACCTGTTCAGAAGGGATCCATATCCTTTGTTTCTTGATAACACAAACAAAAAAGCAATTATTAAGAAGTGATCAAAAGGTAAGAGGTAGTTATTTGCTAGAGCAGATCAAGAAGGTAAGTGGCAGGCATGAGCCAACTGTGCAATTTTTTCATCTTACACTTTAAACACCACATCGTGGTGCCTCCAGTGCAATGGTTTTGCTTTCTTTTTTGCAGCTGGTCTCATCAGTTTCCTGCTCTGGCTGTACTCTGACCATCTCTGCTGTGCAGGACTTGAAAGCTCTGCATAAACCAGCCTGAATTACATTTCCTACCCCCTTGAGCTGAGCATACATCACTGTCCTTATCACACACCTAGCAGACTTGTCTCAGCCACGCTTGGGTGCTCGGCCCATTTGGCACAGGAAACGCTGTCTGTAAGGCACTGGCTGTGAAAGACAGACGGTTAATTCGGCTGTCTGTACTTTCACTATGGCCTGGAACCTCAAAGAGGAGATGCTAAATCAGTCAGGATGTCAGCACAGACCTGCTACTGCTCCTTTGTCTCTCTTTCTGCTCGGCCAAGGCATCTCTGGTCTCTCTGAATTATCTTCTCTTCACTGAGAAGCACCTGATGAACGAGAGAAGGAGGAGGAATCACTGCCTGAAAAAAAGCAGAGTTGGCTGAGGCAGAGATCTGCAAGCGCCGTAGGGCGAGTGGAGAGCAAATAAATCTTTCCTTGAGCTCAGCCACTTCCTCTATCAGTGTGAATGCTGGCAGGGCTCGGGGACCGCACCCTGGAGCCCTGACGGACACCAGCAGCAGGGCTGGATTGCTGCCCCACGGCGGGGCAGCGGCCGGACAACAGTCCCGGCGGAGCGTGGGCTGAGCGCGGCCCCGCTGCCGCGCCAGAAGGGCTGTGCTTTGGAAAAGAGAGCCGAGCCTGTGTGCAGAGCTCAGCCCAACCTCGCCCCGGGCTGTCTGCTCTGCCCGTGCTCACTGAAACCCTCCGGGCACGGCTCGGCTCTGCGGACAGCCAGACCCACCTGCGGACAGCTCGCCCCAGGTGACCCTGGCTGGCCACGGGCGTGCCCTGGCTGATGCCCAGAGGTTCCTGCCAGCCCTCCGGCCCCGGCCCATCCCCTGCCCCCTCCGCCAGCAGCAGCTCCGCGGCTCCGAGCCGCCCGCCTCCCGCCAGGCCGGCTGGCATCAACTTTTCCACCTTGTATGCCAAGCTTTTTCCCCTTCCTCCCTCCTGCCCAGCCCCCGAGCTGCCGCTCACCAGCCCGGGCCGCTGCCGCCGGTCGCGCTCGGGGCGATGGGGATGCTCGGGGTGCCGGGCGGGGAGCAGCAGCAGCAGCAGCAGGAGGAGGAGGAGGAGAAGCCGCGCTCGGAAGCGGTGCCCGCTATGCAAAGGCCGGGGCAGGGCTCCCCTCGCTCCCTCCCCGCTCGGGCGGGCGGTGCTGCGGGCAGGACTACAGCTCCCAGCCTGCCCCGCCGGCAACCGGGAAGCGGAGCGGCCCCGCACGGCCATGGCTATGGCTATGGCGGCGTGCGAGCGGCCCCGCGGGCGGCGCGGCTGCTGCTGCTGGGGCGCCGGGGATCGCCTCCTGCATCGACCGTAAGGAGCTGCCCGTGGATCCCCCCGCGGCCCGGGGGAGGCGGGCTGGGGGAGACGGACAGCGGCTCGGTGGCCCCGCACCTCCTGTCCCCGCCCGGAGGGATGTTCCCAGCTCCCTGTGTCCCTTGTGTCACTGCTCCCGGTGTCCCCTTTCCCGGTGTCCCCGTTCCCGGTGTCCCCGCTCCCGTTCCGGGCGGTGCGGACACGGACACCCCGCAGCGTGTGCCCGGCAGTGGGACAGTGCTCGGCAATGGGAAAGGTCCTGCCCTCTCCCTGACCCTCCTTCACCTTTGTTAGACCGTGCTCAGCAATGGGACAGAACCCTCAAGGAAGGTTTCTTTCCTCTCCCCGTCCCTCCCTTATCTACATTTCCACGTATTTTCAGATTTGGCAGTGAATCAAAGAAGATCTCTCAAAGAAGGGGGTTTATCAAAAAGAAAAGCGATTTTTTACATGGGCAGAGTGATAGGGCAAGGGGGAACGGGTTTAAACTAAAAGAGGAACTATTTAGGTTAGATGTTAGGAAGAAATTCCTATGTCAAAATTCCAGCTGGCACATGTTGCACAGAGAAATTGTGGATGCCCCATCCCTGGCAATGTTCAAGGCCAGGTTGGACAGGGCTTAGTCTGTAGAAGTAGGGTACAAGGTGTCAGGTGGTTGGAACAAGATGGTCTTTAGGGTCCCTTCCAACCCAAACCATTTGGGTTCTGATTCCAGAACACTTGGCAGATTAATTGCTTTGATGTCTCAATATAACAACATTTAGAATTGAAACAGCAGCACCCCTATGAATTTCAGGAGAGGAACAAACAAAACAATGTTGGATCCATGTGTCAGTGAAGCAGGGGGTTTCAAATACAGGCTCTAAGGAAACCTTTAGATGCTGTTTCCAAAGGCTTGCTTCCAAGTCTCCCTTTTTTGAAGTCCCAGGACTGTTCCCTCATATTTCTGCAGCACAGACTTAGTGAGATGGAGTGTCAGCTGCCATGGATTGTGCTGCCCCTGTCCTGGTTTTCCAATGTAGTTAGCATGGAGCAGAGAGACAGCTGGGATCTCAGGTTTGTTTTGTCCTAAGAAAACCCCTCTACTCTCAGCACAATTCATTATATTCCTGAGGAACAGAGAAAGGGTCTCTGTAGCAGAGACCCTGAGCTGTTTGTGTGAATTAAGGGGCACTTTGACACTGTTTGGGGTGTAGGTGAGGTGGTTGTGCTGCTTTCCCACAGCAGACACATATTCTTGCCTCTTCCTGCTTTTCCAGCATCTGTCGGACTAACTGAGGATCAGAAGGAATTCCAAAAAGTTGCCCTTGATTTTGCTGCCAAGGAGATGGCTCCTAACATGGCTGAGTGGGATGAGAAGGTAGGAGAGCCTCAGAAGGGTTAAACTGCTCCCTTTTTCCTCCCTTAGGATGTTATGATCCATAGGTCTCACCAAGAGGGTCCTGCAGTAGCTCTGGAGGTTGGTATTGAAGCTGCTGCTGTAACTGGGTGGGGGGGAAATCATCAGAAATACCTTGAAGCTTTCCTATCCAGGTTATTGAATCACCTGAAATCTGGGTTCACTCCTGAAGATGGATTGTTTCTGTGTTTTGTCTCTTCTTTGACCCACTCAGTTGATTTAAAACTCTGCAGGACTGTGGGACTTGAATTGGTAGCCCAGGGCTCCAAAAGAGATTGAACTGAGCCTGAATATTCATTGGGATACCCCTGCCTGCCCCAATAGGAAATATTCCCTGTGGAAACGATGCGGAAAGCAGCCCAGCTGGGATTTGGTGGGATCTACGTGAAACCAGATGTTGGTGGCTCTGGATTGTCACGACTTGACACCTCCATCATCTTTGAAGCTCTGTCCACAGGATGTACCAGCACCACTGCTTACATGAGCATCCACAAGTGAGTGTGTCTGTGGAGGGGAGGCTGCTGTCAGCCTTGCTGCTCTGTGGGCTCTAAATCCAGCTGGAGGCTGCTCCTTTGCTGTTGCTTATTATTTAAATATTTAAATTGTGACCTCGAGTAGGCACGTCCCTGTGAGGATCCCTGGATGGCAGTAAACAAACAGGCCACAAGGACTGAGATGCCACCAAGAAGTAATTTTAGCTCTGTGGCACGCAAGACAGGATTAACTCCTGGATTTTGTTCCCTGCTCTGCCACTTCAGCTGTCCATAGATAGTAACGTGCCTGGAAAAGCCTTTGTGCCTCGGCCTGCTGTGACAGAGCCCAGAGGCACCACCTGACCCCAGGGCTGTCCTGCTTGTAGGGACATGTCCAGTGACAGGGCACTTGGCACAGAGAGCTGTGATGATGCTGCCTCCTTCTTCCAGCTGCAGTTTTGTGGAGAGGGAGCAGGGCTGAGGGTGGAGGGGAGACTGAGGCACTGAGATAGGAACCTGCTGTTCCACGAGGCAGCGAGTCTGTGGTAAACAGAAGGTGCAACAACACATTTTCAGGCCTCAGGGCTTGTGGCTGAACTCTGTGGAGTTCTGTTCAGCCAGGGGTGATGTTGTACAGCCTGCTTTCCTGCCAGGGCTGTGTTTACATGCTGAGTGCTGCTCCTTTTCTCCCACCCCAGCATGTGTGTTTGGATGATCGACACCTTTGGCAATGAGGAGCAGCGGCGCAGGTTCTGCCCATCGCTCTGTAGCATGGAAAAATTTGCCTCTTACTGCCTGACTGAGCCAGGTGAGCATCCTCAACCAGGACATCTCCTCCTTTAACCGGACAGGGCTGGAGGTGAAAGGTTTCTTCCCATGTTCATTTGGGTAGGTGATGATTGCTGAGATGTCGTGGTCCAAACCCAGGTGTCAGGGTGTGATCTCAGGGAAGATTTGTAGGCTCTGGATCTTCTGCTTCACTGGCTGCTTCCTTATCTCTCCAACAGGGAGTGGCAGCGATGCAGCTTCCCTGCTGACCTCAGCTCAGAGGAAAGGGGACACCTATGTCCTGAATGGCTCCAAGGTACCTCTGCCCCTGCTGAAGCTGCATGCACACCAGGGCCTGGGTGTCACTGTCCTTCCCATTCCTGCTGCCTCCTGATCTCTGCGTGTTCTCCCATGGCAGGATGTGCTCTGCACAGCTTGCACCAGCTGGGTCCCTAAATGCCTCCTGGCTGTAGGGTCTTTGCCCCTCCATCTCTGTACCCTGCCAACTGCTGCTGTGGGCTTAGGATTAACTTATCAAACCACCCCAAATCCCCACTTTTCCTGTTGTGCCCTCCTGCAGGCCTTCATCAGCGGGGGAGGTGACACCGACGTGTACGTGGTCATGTGTCGCACAGGGGGCCCGGGCCCCAAGGGCATCTCCTGCCTCGTGCTGGAGAAGGGAATGCCAGGGCTCAGCTTTGGCAAGAAGGAGAAGAAGGTAAGAGGCTTGCTTTGTGCTTGGNTGGAGAAGGGAATGCCAGGGCTCAGCTTTGGCAAGAAGGAGAAGAAGGTAAGAGGCTTGCTTTGTGCTTGGTGTGCTTGAGGGAAGTGCAGGACAGAGGTCACAGGACCTCCAAGAACCATCGAGTCCAAGCTGTGCCCGATCCCCACTTTGTCACCAGCTCAGGGCACGTCCTGTTTTTCCTTGGAGAGGGACTCCAAACTTCCCTGGGCAGCCCCTTCCAATATTTAACAACTCTTTCCATGAAGAAATTCTTCCTGATGTCCAACCTGAGCTCCCCTGGCACAGCCTGGGGCCACGTCCTCTTGTCCTGATGAGCTTGTCCCTGCAAAGCATTAGGGATCTCTTCATGGATGAGACTGGCTTTCCAGCATGGTTTTACCAAGCCAGCTCCAGCTTTTTGCCCCATACTCATCCCTCTGGTAAGTGAAGGATTTTAGTCTCAGGGACATCAAGGGTCACTAGATTTGTGCCTATTCTCAAAAGAACCCATTCCAGTTTCCACGCTGAGGCCAAACCATGCAGACCACAGGTGCTTTGTGGCAGCTTGGCACTGAGACCAAGGGGTTGGCAGCAGGCTGGTGGTTCTGTGTTGGAGCTGGAGCTGTGCTGCTCCTCAGGCAGTCTGGAATGAGTTCTGTTTTTCCCCAGGTAGGCTGGAATTCCCAGCCAACTCGGGCTGTGATCTTTGAGGACTGTGTTGTTCCCGTGGGCAACCGGCTGGGAGCTGAAGGGCAGGGATTCAACATCGCCATGCAGGGCCTCAACGGAGGCAGGATAAACATTGGTGAGGAAGGCAAAAAGAGCTGAGGGAGGGCAGGATCATGTAGTTGCCTGTCTGAATGAGTTTCATGCTCACTCTGTGTCCTTGGCTTCTCCCACCAGCTTCTTGCTCGTTAGGAGCTGCTCACGCCTCTGTCGTCCTGGCTCAGGAGCACCTCAGTGTCCGCAAACAGTTTGGGGAACCCCTCGCCAACAACCAGGTAACCCCTGCAGCAGCTCTGCCCTCCGGAGCTGAGCTCTTCCCCACCCTGGAAGGGCCATCCCTCTCCCCCTTCACAGGGAAGTTGGGAACACGCTCTTGCTGTGTGAGGAAGGGGTCTGAGCCCTGCCTGAAGGCGCTGGGGCTGTGGCTCAGGCCCCTGTGAGGATGCTGAGCCATCTCCTCTGGCTGTGGCAGTACCTGCAGTTCCGGCTGGCAGAGATGGCCACACGCCTGGTGGCAGCGCGTCTCATGGTGCGCAACGCGGCGCGGGCGCTGCAGGACGGCCGGGAGGACGCGGCCGTGCTCTGCTCCATGGCCAAGCTCTTTGCCACCGACGAGTGCTTCGGGGTAGGTCACTCAAATGCCACTTGGAAGCTCAGAGAGCTCTCCCATTAATGCCCAGGGTGTCAGGGAGAAGTTTGGTGCTGTAGCATCCCAAAGCCAAGCCCAGAGCCAGCAGCCTGATTTGAGAACAGCATATTTTATGCTGCACCTGGGGAAAATGCAGGATTAATTTTCTCACAGTTCTTCCTACACCACTTCCTAGGGGACCAGAATGGACAAGAGACAGGGTGCAGAGCATTTTTATTTTCCAACTTGCATGTTGCAGGGTGATTGTTCCTAGGCACCAAGTGGTCTTTCCTAGACGGCTGAAAAATTGCCTTATCGCTTTGCAAATCACCTCATCACTTTGAAAAAACACCTTGTCACTTTAAAAATTACCTCATCACATTGAAAATTACCTTATCGCTTTGAAAAATACCTTATTTTGTTGCCTTATCAAAATGTCCCCAGAAAGAGAAAGCAAGAAGGGAAAAAAGGAACACTTGACACTTCCTAGCTCAATGTCATTTAGAAGCTGTTTTCTGTGCTCAGCACTCTGCGTTTTTGCTGTTATTATGTTTTCTATCCCATATTGAGGGATAAGAGTCGTGTTTCCATGGAAACCCTGCCATCCCCTCCCCTCAGTGGCCGCCAGGTGGCGATCGGGCGGTTCGGGTTTGCATTTGCAAGGCACAGAAACGCCGCAAAAATCGCCTTAATCCCTAAAAATACCCATCTCTGGGTGTCTCTATACCCTTCCCTGGGTATTTCTATACCCATTGCTGGGTATTTCTGTGCGTTCCTATTCACACAAACAGCCCTAAGGTTGTGACAGCACCAAGAGCAGCACTGATGGGGACTGAGGGTCACAGCAAGTTTTTAAGAGATGAGATTGGGTAAACAGGGGAAAAAAGTGAACCCGGGTTCCTGGGTTCTTACCGAGCTTCTGCCCTTGCCGTGTCCTCCACAAGTCCTCTCACAGCAGCGTTATCCTCTCAGATCTGTAACCAGGCCCTGCAGATGCACGGGGGCTACGGCTACCTGAAGGATTACGCGGTGCAGCAGTTCGTGCGAGACATCAGAGTCCACCAGATCCTGGAAGGTAAAAGACACCCTGATGACAGATGGCTTGGCAGTGGGGTGAGGAGAGAAACTCCTCCAGAGGCTCCCACCTTCCCACATGACCCTGATTCTTGGGTTTCAGAGCGCTGCTGTGCTCTGAGCATGAGGTGTCCCGTGTGTGAGTCCCCTGACTGGCACTCTGGGTGTGTTGGAGCAGTTCCTGGCTATTTTAAGAGTCTTACAGCAGAGGAAGATATTTCGTTGTCATGTTAGCAGTGCCTCTGTCCAGTTTCATCCTGTTACTCCTAGTCATGTGGTGATTCTCCCTAGCAGTTCTTTCCTGTGGTTTTGGTCTGGCTGCACTCTTTGACATCGTGTCTCAAACAGTGTCTGGCCTTTTCTAATCTCACTTTGGCCTCCTAAATATTTTGTTTTCCCTGTTTTGAAATCCCTTCTACAACCAGGGTACCTGGTAAGGGATTCTTTCCAGTATTGAGTGGGTTTGCAGCCTCTGTGTGTGAACTGTATATGCAAATAATAAAGCAGAGAGCTCAGATGTTGGTATAAATTCCTGATCCTGCATCCTCCCAATGCCCAAATAAAAGCAGTGCCAGCATCCAAACCTTTCCCAAGCAATGTGCTGGCACTTGCCAGTTGCATTTTGGCCCGACCCCTCCTAAATGCCACTTCAGCTGGTGGGAAGAGCTTTTCTGTGCTGTAAACTGCACAGCAGGGAAGAGTTCTCTTGGCCTGCTGAGGTGGAAAATACTGAACCATGCCTTAATTTTGTTTCCTTTGCCCCACCCCCTGTCCTGCTGCAGGTACCAACGAGGTCATGAGGATGATTGTGGCCAGGAGTCTGCTACAGGGCTGAACCAGGAGCCTTAAAATTCTTTCATCTGTTAGAGCTCGGCCTGTTTCCCTCCCCTGCTCCCCAGCTCTCTCCCTGGGAGTGGAGAGGGGGACAGCACAGTGGAAACAGCCTTCCTGCCTTACCCTGCCAGGAGCACAGCTGGATGGCACAGCTGGATGGCACAGCTGGATGGCACAGCTGCTGATGGATGAATGCCAGCTGTCAATGCAAGCCTCCGTTTCCAAATCTTGCTCCTGACCTGTGTGCCACACTTGTCCTCCTTGGAAAGAGAACCACCAGAGCTGCTGCCCACTTCTGCTGAAAAAGGACTGAAATGGGAACCTCGGGCAGAAGTGTGGCCTGAGCCCGTGGGATCACTGAAATCTTTATTTTGAAGGAATTAACCGCCTCTGCTTAAAACCTGGGTGCTGACAGCACCCCTGGGAACAGTTGATCACAAGCTCTAACCACCTGTAGAGTGCTTTTATCCCAGGATATCTCTCCTTTAGCTAGAAACACTCCCTCTTTTCCCAGCAAACCTTTCCTGATGTCCCAGCCACCGCTTGTTCTCCGTATTCCCACCACATCTTGGTGCTTAATCTCAAAGAAGCCTTTGCAGCACAGAAGTGCAAATGAAAAACTAAGATTATGTACAAAAATATTGGACTCTGTGGCCTCCAATCAGTGAAATCATTGCTGTGAGCAATGTAAGGGGAGTAAAAATATTGATAAAATAAATTATTTTTTCCTCTTGGGTTTGGAATCAATAAAGCAATGATGGAAATGTTTCTGGAGTGTCAGTTGTGATGATTTCCTTCTGTGGCATTTCAGGTGTTTAAACAGAGGGAACAGGGAATTTTTGAAGTAGGTATTGCAAAATAGTTCTGCTTGAGGGTTTTTTAGGTAATGTTAACTCCTTCAGATCAGCCAGCTCCTCTTTTCTCTCAGCAGCACCTGACAGGGAAGGAAGATGACAGAGCACTAGCAGTAGAATCATGGAATTGGAAGGGACCTTAAACCCATCTCATTCCAACCCCTGCCATGGGCAGGGACATATTCCTCATTTGATCTGTTTTTGCTGTTGCCAGCAGACCCTGAACGTCTCTGCCCAGGGTCCCTGTGTGGAGTTTTCCTCCGGGATCTCTCTTCAAGGGTCTCTGGGGAGGTCTTGCTCTGGCATCTCTCCCCGGGATCTCTATCGGGGTCTCCCTATAGGTGTTCCCTGCCCGGGATCTCTGGGTTCTCTTCTGGGGGTCTCTATCGGGGCCTCCCTTCACAATCCCTGCCCGGGGTTTTGTCTCGGGGGTCCCTGCCGATGGTCTCAGCTTGGCTTCTCTCCCGGGGTTCTCAGTCCAGGCTCTCCCTGTGGGTCCCTGTCGGTGCTCTCAGTCCGGGCTCTCTCTATAGGGAGTCTCTACCGGGGGTCTCTCTCCGGGTGTCGCTCTTCGTGCTCTCGGTCGAGCTTCTCCCGGGGGTCCCTGTCCATGGTCTCAGTCCGGGGTGTCTCTATCGGGGGTCTCTATCCATGCTCTCTGTCCTGCCCGCGGGTTCTCTATCGGGGTCTCTATCATGCTCTCTGTCCGTGCTCTCTGTCCATGCTCTCAGTCCGGGGTGTCTCTCTCGGGGGTCCCTGTCCATGCTCTCCGTCCAAGCTCTCTGTCCGTGCTCTCTGTCCCCGTGCTTTCTGTCCGCGCCCCCGTTCTGGGCTCTCTATCCATACTCTCTGTCCGTGCTCTCCGTCCAAGCTCTCTGTCCGTGCTCTCTGTCCATGTTCCCGGTCCAGGCTTTCTCTCCCGGGTGTCTCTATCCATGCTCTCTGTCCATACTCTCAGTCCGGGGTGTCTCTGTCATGCTGTCTGTCCGTACTCTCTGTCCGTGCTCCCGTTCCGAGCTCTCCCCGGACGCCCCCGGGCCGTTCCCTCACGACCGCGCCGCTCCCTCTCAAGCCCCGCCCCCGCGAGCGCGCGCGCTGCCGCGGCAGCCAATGGGCGTTGCGGGCGGGCCCGGCGGGCGGAGCGCGGCAATGCGAGCGCGGCGGGGCCGCGCGGGCGGGCCGGCGCGCGCTGGGTCGGCGCCCGCGGGTCGGGGGTCGGGGCCCGGGGCGCGGGGGGCCGGGGCGCCGGGCCGGGCTCCCTCGCCATGTGGCCGTGCGGGGCCGGCGGCAGCGCCGCCTCGGAGGCGTCGCGCTGCTCCTCGTCGTGCTGTGGCTGCTGCTGCGCAGGTGAGAGCCGGCGCGGCGGGGGCGCGGGGTCCGCCCGGAGGGCGGCGGGCGGGGTCCCGCGGCGGCGGGCGGGCGGCGCGGCGGCGTTGGGCGGGTGCCGCTGCCCCGCTGGGCGCAGGCCCCGCCGCCGGGAGCGAGAACTGCGCATGGATGGAATCGGCGCCGGTGGAGGGGAGAACGGATTTTAGCGTAATTAACGTAATTAACGTGCGTGCCCCCCGCGCGGTGCCGGGTTGTTACCGGGCGGCAGCCAGGCTCCATAGAATCCCGTCTTTCCGACCGGAGAATCCCCGCTCCCATCATCCCTGCAGCGGAACGGGAGCGTGGGAAGGAGCGGGGCGAGGAACGCCGCCGCCGTGCCGGAATTATCCAAAGCTTTAAATAAATGTGGCAGCTGATATCCACAGCTCTTGTCCATCCCGAAAAGTAAGGGCCGAGGAGAGCCCCGCTGCCAGCGCCATAAATCAGGTTGTGTGTTAGGCTAAGGCTCTCCTGGCGACCTTGGCTCGGGGGAGGCTTTACATCATCGCAGCGCTGATGGATGATGCACTTTGCGAATCAATCGCTCCGGCAGATCTGACCCAGCTCTGGGGCTCTCTGACGTGCTCGCACCAGCGCTGTTTCCCTCTCTGGAGTTGGATCTCCTTGTTCTGTGTCTCTGGAACTGCCCACCCATGGCCCATGGCCACCTCTCCTGTGAAACCCTCTTATCTTCCTTCTGCTGGTCCTACTTCACACTCCAGACCAGCAGCTGTTCCTCTGTAGCCCACCAGTAATAGCAAGCAGTTCGAGGTCGTAGCTTGAATCCCATGTGCTTTAGATCACATTCATTTTGGGGGTGATGCTGTTTTCCAGAGGAGCGTGTCCCATGTGTTAGCCAGAGTGGTTCTCAGGTGACAGAAACTCTTCAGTTCCTGATAGCAAAATGCTGGAGAATACATGGAAATACACATGGATACGTATGAAGGTGTAATACAGTTATTTATTGCCAGCTGGATGTTTTATAAGAGCTTCTTAAAATCATAGTCAGAAGTAAACCTGATCCTCAGAGCTATGGAAAAGCTTTCATAAATCTTTGCATAATTAGAAGCAAAATTCTTTCACAGCTGGCCTTGGGTTTGTGCCACCTGGGTTCTTAGAGCAGATTAATGCAAACTGATACCTGATGGAGGCACAGAATCTGTCTTCTGTAAGAGTGTGTCCATAAAACACAATATCCAGAATAAACCACCGTGTTCAGAATAAACTGTGCCACAAAATGTTGTGATTGTCACTCAGACCTGTCTGTGAGCAGTGGGGGCTGTGCAGGGCAGCGAGCTGGGAGCCAGGGCAGCTCAGAGCTTTCACTTTCCTCTGGCCAGAGGGAGCCCAGAATAAACAGCAAAGCCCTCGGAGGTCTCAGTGGAGCTTAGGGATTAGCTGCAAAGTCCCTTGTCCTCTGAAGCACGTCCTTTAGCATCAGAAAAGAACTTAATGGCTTTTTTCCCCTGGTTTGGCTGTTTTCTTTCCCATTAGCTTTTTCTCCCCACTGTTCTGGATATGGGGAGGTTGAAACACCAAAGATTAATCTCTCCTGCAGAGAGGACTTCAGCTATATCCATGTTTCACAGGCATGAACAGTGTGGCTGTTTGGTTTAGAGGTTAAGTGAGACTTTGCTTTTCCATGTGTTGTATTTTGCATTTCAAATCGCGTCTTAAAAAGTCTTATTCCACCTTTTTTTGGATTAACTTGTCCAACTTCAGAGTCTCTGTTCTGGGGATACTTGGTAATGGAATGCTACTTATTTTATAAAACAAAAAGAGACTTCCATGAAGCAGAGATGAAATCACAGAATCACAGAATCGTAGAATCCTGCAATGGTTTGGGTTGGAAGGGATTTTAAAGATCACCCAGTTCAACCCCCTGCCATGGGCAGGGACAGCTTCCACTATTCCAGGTTTCTCCAGCCCCATCCAATCTGGCCTGGAACACTCCCAGGGATGGCTACTGAGGTGTACAAAGGAGGCCAGTTACCTTTAACAGCAAAAAAAAGGTAATTTGCAACCTGTGCTATCATTATAGAAGTGAGAAAAAAATTCTACTGGGAGCTATAAATTGCTCTCAGGAGGATGTACCGAACCCAGGTACACTTTGAATTGTGGCAATCTAGCTCAGGGTAACAGGATGAAGCTCTGCTGAGTCACAGAAGTGGTTTTTTTTCCTGAGGTTACGTGAACAGATCCTAATGATAAATGTGGGTTTCAGGGATATCTAGGACAATGTGTTGAAAATATTGGGACCTGTGAGCTTCCTACCAGCCCTTCTTGGTGAGAAAAAGCACTGGAGCTGGGGAGTTTTGAAGTAGGAAACTTGATGGAAATGTGCCAAATTCGTTATGCCTGGGATTAAGAAGATGAGCTTAAGTGATTAGTTTATTTTTATCTGGCTGTGTGCGCTTCCTGAGCACAGCCTTCAGTCTGGCACCAGTCAGCAGCACTTCTGTGTGCAGGGGTAATTTAGGGCTCTGCCTAGCTCAGAAACAACTTGGAAACTTAGCTCTTTTCCATCCTAATCTCTAAAAATCGGAGTTTTGCATCTCCAGACTCGTTTGAGCTTGCCACCTCAGGCTTACCACCTGAAATAGAAGATGTAGCTGCTGATTTTGGTTTGCAAAAGTTACAGTCTGTGATTTAGCAGAATCGAGGGGCAGGTGGCCGCAGGAAATCCTGTGTGTGGCTTGAGAACTCTCTCCCCTGCTGCTGAAATTCCTGACAATTCCTTGGGGACAGTGCTGCCATTTCCCAGCCTCGTGTCATTATTCTGTGGCTGTACTCACTTTTCTTGTATCGGTGAGCAGTTTGGGTCCTGTTCCCATTCCTTTAAATGTGGCACATCGGTGTTTTGTACTGATTTCTCTCACTCGAGCTGCACTATCATCAAAACCTGTAATTATTCCCCCACCTTCGGAGTGGATCCATGGCAGTCTCCTCGCTCAGCACTCTTTCTGTGAATGGCTGGACAATCAATGTGAGTCTCATTGACTGAAGGCAGTGAATATCTCATCTGGCTTCCTTTTCCAGGTATTACCCCTGCCTGCTGCCGGTTGTTTCAGAGCCCTGTGAGAATGCTGTGCTACTCAGGTACCCTCTGAGCTTGTCAGCCAGCCCCTGCAGTGCCCTGCAAGACTTAGATTTAGCTCCTTTGTAGTGTCCCTGTCCTGTCAGAGGACAGGCAAGCTGCTGGTTAGCAATCCCAGCTCTGAGCATCCTCACCCTCTGCTAACAACTGCTTCACACATAGCATAGGCAGCAGCTGCAGGCTTAGGTGCTCCTCTCTTCTCTCAATGTGATGTTTCTCTCAAATGTGTGGGTCACTCTTGCTTTCTGCAGCTGGGAATTGGTGCCTCACATCTGGCTCTGACGAGGAACAAGCTGCCATTGTCTGGCTCTGTGTATTCAGAGCCACTGGACTGGTCTGATGGAGGCGGTGACACTGCTCTGTGTCTGGGCTTGACATAAAATGGGGTTTTGGTTCAGCCACAGTGAGCTGGGGAGCCTGTAAGGCCATGGGAAGGGCAGGAGCTGACCTGAGAGGAACTGTGCTCACCCTGGTGAGTGCTGGGGAGCTGCTGTCCTTGTGGCCCTGGTTCTTTTGGGTTGACATTTTCAGGGATGAGGGCAGAGGTAAGTTTGTGGTGACAGCTGGTTTAGTCTCTCTCGGGTGATGAATATAATCTAGGAAGGTTCATTAAATTGTGGAAAGGTTCTCTGTTCACAGGGAACAGGTGAGGGGGGTTTATTTTTTCCATGCTTTGGAAGGTACCAGAGTCCACGAGATGTTCAGGATGGCAATGATGGGGTGCAGACGCTGTTGGAACATGGATCTGGATGTGCCATCCTACTGCAAAACAGGGAGATCCTAAATTCCATAAATGAGGGAAGTGTTTGCGAGTATTGTGAGTGAAAACTTGCCCATCCATGATTTCAGCAAGTGAGTTTCAGCTCTGTGCCTGAGCAGTGTCACTTGTAGAATGTGGCACAGTGGTTTGGGGCATTCTGGGGGAAAGCTGATGGTGAAATTAAAATTAATCCACATTTCAGGAAGATCTTCCAGCTGCCTTAGAGCCTTCTGCTCATTTAATTAACTAATGATTCTGAGCAGTCTCTGTGCTCTGTGGTTTGCTTGATAAGCAGGAAGGTCCGAGCTGGTCCCACTGGGTGAGGTGGAGTGAGGAGGGGACATCTCCTCACCAGGACCAGCTGCTCACACATCTCCTTTTGTCTCCTAGGTTTAACTGGAGCGAGCTGACCCCTCTGGGGCTATGGGGGAGGACTCTGGGCCTGCAGACAGAGAACTCACAGTTCCTGCTGGAGGGGATGCCCTTCCGCATCTTTGGTGGCTCCATGCACTATTTCCGAGTGCCTCGCGAGTACTGGGAGGATCGGATGCTCAAAATGAAAGCCTGTGGCTTAAACACCCTCACCACGTAAGAGTCCTCCCTACCCAGCCTCTGCCCTGCTCCTCACTCGTGGGGTTTTGTCATTATTTCCATTGGGCCATAGAAATGCATTTCCATACCTCTTATTATGGGAAAAGGCATTGGAAAGAATAATGGGGCCTGAGGTTTTGTTGGAGCATCCCAGACCTCATCCTTCACCTCCCCTGCCCTCACTCTGCCTTTCAGGTACGTGCCATGGAACCTGCATGAAAAGGAAAGAGGGAAGTTTGACTTCAGTAAAAACCTGGATCTAAGGTGTGTGGTACAGACAGCTCTGTTATGTTTATAAAAGCTAATATTAATAAATGAGTATTAAATACTCCAGTTTAGAGGGGAGGGGGTGTGTGTTCTGGGTGAAAATGTTATTTCCAGCTGTGTCTGGAGCAGGCAATGGGAACTCATTCCTTCCCCTGCCTTCTGGAGTTTGGGAATCAGTTTAGCACCAATCCAGTATTGTTGCTTCATCAAGTGATTCCCTTCTGGTTTTGGTACCTAAAGTTTGTGGTGATTGGAATATTAGGAGTGCATGGAGTAGGGATTGTGCAGGCAGACAATAATTCCTCTGTCTGGATCCCCAGGGCCTTCCTTTCCCTGGCAGCCAAAAATGGACTGTGGGTGATTCTGCGCCCTGGACCTTACATCTGCTCCGAGTGGGACCTTGGGGGTCTGCCCAGGTGAGTGTGGGAATGGTTCAGAGAAGCATTTGGTACAAACAACCCCCAAATCCCTGATCATCCAGTTGAGGTTCCTTCAAAGGAATTGCTTTGCTAGATGGGGATATTTATTTTATGTGTCCCCAAAGCAGGTGAATGCTCATTATCTTATTGAGCTCTTCTAATTATTTTTTGAGTTTTTATCTTTAAAATAATAATTGTGTTAATGTATAATGGTGACAGCAAGAAAACAGAATTGAGGGAACCCATTTTGCTGTTGTACCTTGACTCTCTGTGTAATATGAACAGAATTTACATCTTGATGTAAGAATTTGCTTCATCTCAGCTCCATTTTTAAAGTCCTGCTAGAAATCTGTCTTATATGGCTGGCAGTAAAAAAGACCCACAATTTTTCCAGCCTCCTGTTGTGTTTTGCCCTGGAGCACAGCCTGCTGTGAGAGGCTCTGAGAGCCCTGGGACTCTCCTGTTCCTGGGTCCCAGAGCAGCCACTGCCAGGTTACCACTTGTTTTCCTCACCTGCACAGAGCACAGGTGGAGAGAGACACTTGGGGATTATTTCTTTTAATCTTTTTACTTTTCACATGCCTTTGGCATCAGAGTTCAGGTGTCAGGGATTCACTACTGAGAGCAGGGTAGAGCCTGTAGCCACCTCCACGTTAGATTATGAGAAATGCATCTCTTGTCACATCACCCAGGTATTTTTTATGAGACAGATGAAAAATTCTGATAAAGAGCATCAGTATTATTCTCTTTTACATTTAAAGAGGAAATGTTTTTTAAAAAAATCCACAAAGCTGCATTTAGCATAGAGTGGAGTCTTTCAGACCTCTGAAAGGATATTAGTTAAGGCCTCATTTTGCAGAGAAAATTAAGATATGGGCTCATTCCCCTTAAATTGTTACAGCATTATGTGGTTCTGCACTTCAATAAATTGCCCTTTTTTCTGTTAGCTCCAAACAGAACCAAGTCTTGTAAATCAGCAATGGAAACAATTACAGAAAGCTTTGTTTTGAGAAAGGATCGGGTTTTTTTGAAGGAGCACTTGGTTATAGAATGCCCTTGGGAATGCAGGGAATTCACTTTACACTGATAAGATTAGCCCTTGGAATATTATTGGTAAAGGTGATGAAATGAGTTTAGGCCTGAAATGCAGAACAAAAAGAAGAGGGAGAGATGGAAACTGGGGCCTGGACTTGTTTAAAAGTGTGAGTGGTGGGCAGTTGGTGTCACCGCCAGCTCAGGGTGTCCCAGGTGCTCTCTGGGCTCTGCCAGGTGACCCCAGTGGTTTTTGCCCAGGTGTGATGATATCAGAGGGTGCAGTACCTCTGTTTGCTTGGCCAGGAGCTCTGACACATCCCTGTCCTGCTTTCCACAGCTGGCTGCTGCAGGACCCCGAGATGCAGCTCAGGACAACCTACAAGGGCTTCACGGAGGCTGTGGATTCCTATTTCGACCGCCTGATGCGTGTGGTTGTTCCTTTCCAGGCAAGCCCAGTCCCTTTCCCTGCCCAGGGGTGGGAAGGGCTGCTCAGGGCAGTGTGGGCTGTGGGCACAGCAGCAGGCTGCAGCAATCACACATGGATGGGGTTTGCTCCAGGAATCAGCACAGAATGGTGTTTTCTGTGTCAGTTGGGAGCAGGGAGGGGTGGAGCTGAGCCCAGTGCATCTTTGCGGTGCCAGCCAGTGGGATTTTGGTGCCTGTGGTCAGAAATCATGGTGAACACCTTCTTTGTCCCTTTTGTCCCCCACAGTACAAGAAAGGAGGTCCCATCATTGCAGTGCAGGTGGAGAATGAATACGGTTCCTATGCCAAAGACCCAAACTACATGACCTATGTCAAAATGGTAATGGTTGCTCTTTTACTTGTTTTTGTGTCAACCTCTCCCTTAAATCACCTTCTTACAGTGATTTCTTTTTTCTCTATAACTTTTGAGTGTGGTTTAAGAGACCCTTGAAACCACCAGTGCCTTACCCAGCTGCATTTTCCTTGAATGTTTCCTACAGGAGTGCAAGAACTGGCACATGACTCTCTCAGTGCTGATAAATCTGTGTTTTTATGTCCCCCAGAGAAGAGGGTGATAGGGAGCTGGGGAGTGTCAGTGTCAGGCAGGGCTAGCCTTGGGGAAGCTGCCACCTGTGGGTCCTGTTTTGCCTCTCTTAGATGATATTTGATAAAGGTTTCTCTCTGCTGGCTTTGCTGGGAGGAAAATTGATGGGAACAAGCCCTCAGCATGCTCCTAAGCTTGTGTAATGTGGGGCTCAGCATCAGGCAGGGTAATTTGCCTAATGCCTCCCTCATCCCTGTCAAGAAGGGATTAAACCATGCCCTGGTTGCTCTGAGGGAGTGATAAGGAGCTGGCCCATGCCCAGGGAGGGTGGATTATCCTGGTGGATGGATCTCACAGCAGTCTGACCTGTTTGTTTACCCCCAGCACGAGTGCAGGGCAGGCAGAAAACAGCTCTGCAGCGTGGCTCACAGGGCTTGGGGTTTTGTTTCTTCTCACTGAATGCTCAAAGGTATCACTGCACGTGATGGGGGTCACCCATCCAACCTTGCTCCTCTGCTGCAGGATTATGGGGTCCTTCTGACACCCTTTGGGTTCCCCAGCAGCACCCTGAGCACAGAGTAAATCCCAGCTGAAATCACCTGGTATTCTGAGAATCAGTGCCCCAAGAAGTCACATTTAGGGCTCAGTGAAATGAAAGAAGTTGCACCTCCATTTCTTCACAGGGGAAAGGAGGAAGGTGCTGAGCAGCATCNGCTCAGTGAAATGAAAGAAGTTGCACCTCCATTTCTTCACAGGGGAAAGGAGGAAGATACTCAGCAGCATTTTAAAAACTCGACAGAATTATCCTTTGTAAAGGGGAAAATGTGCATTCTTTTGCATTCTGCACATCTGACACCCTCCTTTACCCATCTAAGGTTCTACACCCCAAAATCAACTTGCTGAGAAAATAATGCTGCCCCACAAACTACTGCTAAATTGAAGTGTAGAATTCAGAAGCAAGGTTTTAATGGACTTTTTTGCCTCTCTTTTTAATTGCAAAGCAGCTACCTTAGGAATGAATTATTACTGTCAGTAATTGCTGAGGAACTTGTTTAATATATATTGAAATGAAGCAATAAACAGCATTTTCTGCCTTGTAATCTGCTGAAACATTAAAAAATGAAGCTCAGGGTGTCCAAGGCTCTTCAGACAAAGCAATCCCATAGCAGAAGCACTGATCACCTTATGGTGCCTGCTCCTGCACTGACCCCATCTCCTGGAGCAACTTAACACTGCTAAAAAAGCTAAAAACAAAGTGTTTTACAAACAAATGCCATGCAAGGGGTTTGCAGAACCCTAAAAAAACAGAACCCAGATTTCTGGGGTTCTGCACAGCCTGCAGGCTTGTTCTTGCTTCTGCAAGGCTGGGTGAGGAAGGAGCTTGTGCTGTTTCAGACCTGTCAGGACACATTCCCCTGCCAGGCCTGTGGGTGTATTTTTGCAGTGCTGTTTCATCATATTCTGGGGTTTTGTGCAATTTACATCTGAGGAAGCACAGAGTCGTGGTTAGGGATGAAAATGTGGGAAGGCAGGATTTGCAGGGCTGCTTTTGGGATTGGAATGGGATCTGATGTGAGGTGGGGCTCTGAGTCTGTTCTGATTTGTGGCAAGGTGATTAATTCACATCTGGCATCTCTGACCACGCAGCACTTTCCTGGAATTCCCATATTCATTAAAAAACACCCACAACTCACACAAAACCTCAATTCCCTGTGCTTTCCTCACTCTTTGGGGTGCAATGCCTCTGTGCAAGGATGTATTGACACGACCCTTCCCACACAGAACTGAGCTATTCCTGCTTCTCTGCTGCACCCTGGGAAGCAGGAAATGTTTGGCAGCTCTGCTGTTTCTCCGTTTTGCATTTACATCCAAAAGGAAGAGAAGAAACTTCACATTAATGCAGTGCTCAAGGAATCACCTCAGTAAAATTGGTCCAAAATTGCAGTTCCCTCAGCAGCTGAATTTTGTCCCAATGCAGCATCTGCTGAGGTATCAGTGTTGTGGTGAGGGGTTGATAAAGTCACCAGGTTGTTCTGACTCTGGGCTGATTTTGTAGCCTCCTGCACCATTTTTCTGGTGCCATGGCCAGCTCTGCTCTTTGTGCAGGCAGGGACAATGAACAGAGGGCTTCACCACCATTTTACCAGCAGTAATTTAGACTGAAGAGACTGAAACCTTGTTCTCAGAGCTTCTGGGAGCTGCAGGAATGACTTTCTGTGCAGGTACAGTGAAATTGAGTAGTTAATTAACAACCAAGGTTCCCTAATCTCTCCTTCAAACATCAGCCACTGCTCTGTCAAGAGCCAACTGCAAGGGAATAATCCTGGTGGGAAGAGTCTTGTGTGTGCAGGTGGATTTTAAAAGCTTAAGAGTGCTGTTTCCTCCGGTGCTGTGATATTGAGGAATCACTAAATTCATTGATTATTGAAGAACATTGGTACCTGAGCTGTCCTGTGATGGCATTCCCTGGGAAATCAGCTCTTTTTTCCTTTCAGCTTCCATTGTCAGGCAGTCAGGAAGCCTGAGCTGCTTTTCCTTTCCTCTTCCCACCTGAATCCCTCTTTAAATGAAAGCACTGAAGCGATTTATTAAATCAGTATCACAAGCAAATATCCTGAAGTTGGATGCATTAGTGAGAAACTGATCCCACTTTCTGACACAAAATCAGATTTTCCAGTTGTCTTTAAGCTGGAAAAAGTAGGCAGGGAAGCTTCAGGAGGAATGGGAGATGTCACAGGAATAATATTTCATTCCAAACCACTCCCAGTTGCAGGCTATCTTCACAGAAGATGATTCTGTACTTTAATGTTTTTATATCCTGGGAAATGTTGAACTCTGTTAATATTTTAACTCTTTTTAACCTAGGCCCTGTTAAGCAGAGGGATTGTGGAGTTGCTGATGACCTCAGACAACAAGAATGGGCTGTCCTTTGGCTTGGTGGAAGGAGGTGAGTGCCTGCAGAGGTGAGGGAAGGCTGTGATCTCTGGGGAATTTGGCTTTGGAAGGAGAGCAGGACATTAATTCACCCTCTGCACTCACTGAGTGGGTTCTGTTTATGGTAGGAGGGACCCCTTGGCTGGGTGGTGCCCCCAGGACAAACCCAGCCCCTTCCCAGAAAGGTTTAAAGTGATTTATTTTCCACGTGAGGTGTACCACTGTGTCTAGGATTGGGCATCTGAGTCAAGAGATGGCAGCACCTAGCATTTTTTAATGTTTCAGCAGATTACAAGGCTGAAAATGCTGTTTATTGCTTCATTTCAATGTATATTAAACAGTTCCTCAGCAATTACTGACAGCAATAATTCATTCCTAAGGTAGCTGCTTTGCAATTAAAAAGAGAAGCAAAAAAGTCGATTAAAACCTTGCTTCTGAATTCTACATTGAAATTTAGCAGTAGTTTGTGGGGCAGCATTATTTTCTCAACAAGTTTATTTTGGGGTGTAGAACCTTAGGTGGGTAAAGGAGGGTGTCAGACGTGCAGAATGCAAAAGAATTCCCATTTTCCCCTTTACAAAAGACAATTCTGTCGAGTTTTTAAAATGCTGCTCAGTACCTTCCTCCTTTGCCCTGTGAAGAAATGGAGGTGCAGCTTCTTTCATTTCACTGAGCCCTAAATGTGACTGCTTGGGGTACTGATTCTCAGAATTCCAGGTAATTTCAGCTGGGATTTACTCTGTCCTTGGCCTCTGCTCTCCACTCAGTGGAGAGCTGCATGAAGAGTGATTGCTTCCCCAAATTAAATGTTTTCAGGGTACAGTCTTCGAGTGTTCCTGTCACTACTCAGTCATAAATAATGTTAATTTTCCAATCTCAGACATGGAGATGATTAAAGGAAAATACTTCTCTTTCCGTTTTTTCCCCTTCTTTTTCTTGTCCATGGCAGTATGAGAGGGATAAATTCATTAACTGAAGCCACGGGCTTTCACCAGCACAGCGATCTTGTCTTTTGGATTTTTTTTGGGTGTGCAGCAGTTTTCAGCTGTGACCACACAGAGTCACTCTCTGCCTGCCACAGAGCTGTCAGGAGAAGGGCTGGTGTGGAAATCCTTCCTAGCCCTCATCTCCTAAGGGAATGTTTGCAACCTCAGAGCTTCTTCTTGTTTTGAGTCGCCTTTTCCGTGGTGTGTTCATGCTGGGAGCTCTCTGATCCCAATTTGCTTCTTGGATGTCACAACAATCTGCTCATTAGAGGCGATGTGTCACTGCTCAGATGGGTGGAACAACCAGGGCTCCACGTGGAACAGCAGCAGGGTGGTGAGGAAGGGGCTGAAGGAGAGGCAGGAATCGCTCCACATCCCTGGAAATGTCCCAGGCCAGGCTGGACGGGGCATGGAGCACCCTGGGATGGTGGGAGGTGGGACAGGGTGGGATGGGATGAGCCTGAAGGTCCCTTCCATCCCAGCCTGATCTGATTCCAAGCTGATCTGACCTGGTGTAGCCCTTTTAGGAGCTTGTGGGTGACCAAACAAAGCCTCTGCTGCCCCTCCAGCCGTGGCTGCAGGGCCATGGTGGGACACCTTGAAGGAGCATCCTGTGAGAAGGATAAATGAGGCTCTGGGGACTGTTCTCTTTTCCATGGTGTGCTGTTAATCTGCATGAGGAGCAGAGCTGGGCACGTTCTCCTTCAGCATTGCCAGCTCATGTATTACAGCAGTGCTAAATCCACGTTTTGTTTTGTTCTCCCTTCATGTTTTCTGTGCTGAATTCTTCAGCTCAGCGCACTACATAGGTCAGCCTATTAAAATCAAGGTATAAATAGTGAGAAGTGAGCTTTTTCTTCTGTAAATATTCTGTTTGAACTGCTCTGCCTGACACAACTGGGGCTGGGTTTGATAGCAGCTCTCTTGTTAGAAGTCAATTTTTAATGCTGAATCACATCATCGCTGCTGCCTTTGCACAGTTTGTTTGGGAGAAATACCAGCCTGACCAAGGGCTGGGAGACAGGAAAATGGTTAAAATGTGTGCCAGGGGCTGGGACACTGATCCTGGATTAGTGTTTCCTGTCCTGCAGGCAGGTGTTCCCAGTGCAGAGCTTGAGGATGGGCAGGAGCACAGAGAGCTCTTCGTTCAGAATCAGTCAGAATTCTGATTCTCTGCAATTCCCTTGTCCTGTGGTTCCTCTCGCTCACCCCCACAGCCATGAGAAGCTGTGAGATCCTGCCTGGGCAGTGATTCCTGCAGCCACAGCCTGGGACAGCAGCGTGCCATCCTGACAGGGCTCACTAATAAATTTGCCTTTATGTGGTGCCTTTTATGTGAGGATCTCGGAGTGCTTTACAGGCTCTAATTAGAGCTGGTGACACCCCAGGAGCTGCTCTGATGCTCTCTCTGTCTGATATCTCTGCACATTAGAGCTGAGAGATGGCCTGGGAGTGTTCCACTGCGTGCTGTGGGCCTGCTGGGTTCTGCACACCGAGGGAAGGCTTTGATGGCAAATTTCTGAGGAGGTTATTTTGGGGGTTCAGGAGGTGCTGCAATTCCCTCCTGCTGGGCTGATGTCCCCTAGACATTTTGTATGAGCCTAAATTAATGCATTTTTCTTCCCCCGCTAGCTCTGGCCACTGTTAACTTCCAGAAACTGGAGCCTGGGCTGCTGAAATACCTGGACACAGTACAGGTGAGTGCAGAAGCACTTTGTTCACCCATATTTTCCAGCACTAGAAGTGAAGCACTCATCCTTGTTTGGGTTTTGTGTGTTGGTTTGGAGCTTGCTTCTCAACAGGCCAAATCCTTCTGGAATCAGGAAAGAAGGATTGAAGTATCCTGTTATCCAGCACTGTCTGAAAAGCCTTTCCCTCCAGCTGTACCTCATGTTTAGCTGCTAGAAGTTTGAATTCTTCAAGAGCTGATACCCAGGAACATCCCAGTTCACATTTGTCTGAGCTCTCTTCTGAAGTTCCATCATCCTTTTCCCAAACTTTTACCCCAGTGCTGGGGATGCTCTTTGCAAACTGCTGATGTGCTGCAGCTCTTTCAGTGCTCTGTGATGGGTGTTCATCTCCAGTGCCTCATTCAGGGTAGATTTATAAAGTTTTAGTGTGACAGTTGAGCATCTTTAACCCCTCCGTGCTGTCAGAGGTGTGAATCAGGGAGGGAATTCATTAATTGCCTCATGAACAGTTGGTGTGAGGAGTACCCTGATTGTGATGAGGGAATGGCAAGTCTTGAGGTTAGTGAAAGGTTTTCTCTCTCTTTGTACCCTCTATCCTCTTTTTTTTCCCTGCTTGCTCCAAATGGAAGATGGGAGCAATTGGGGTCTGCCCCCAGCCCTGCTCAATTCTCTTCTTCAATTCTCACCTCTTCCCTTGGCTTTTGCCTGGCTGTGGAGAGGAGCCTTGCTGGCCTGCTGGATGTTTAATCCTACAGCTTTCATTTGTTTTCTTTTCTTCTCCTGGCAAAAGAGGCTCTGCTGGAAGTGCTTTCACCTCCTTCAGGTCTTCCAAAATTCCCCAAACCTTGCAAATGAACAGAAGGTGGCACCTTCCCCACCAAATGAATGCAACATGGCCCCAAAAATCAACTCCTCCTTTGCCACACTAATTATGAGACAGGAAGTGTTTGTAGGGATCATGAAGCTGTTTTATCCTTCTCTTGTTTTGGGTTTTTGTTCCAGAATGTGGTAAAATCCCTTCTTTGACTGCTTTACTGGGGTTGGATTGAATAAATGTATTTCCAAGAGCTGGAACGTTTTGATGATTACAGGCAGTTATTTTCATCTAATGAAACAGGAGTTTCTTTAATGCTGCTTCCCTCAGCCAATTCCTGTGGCATCAGATAAATCCCCTATCAAATAAAAGGCAAAACTGCCTGGAAATAAAGCCCACGAGGCTGGAGGGGCAGCCAGGCTGAGCCCACAGTGCCCTGCCCGTGTGCTGGGACCGGTGGGATCCTACAGGAGCTCAGGGCGGGCAGTGAAAAATGAGAATCAATTGCTCTGTGTGCAGATCCTTTAATGAAGACCTAATTCCTGCAGATTCTTCCCTGCCAGCACCATATGCAGCATTAAAAAGGCATTAAAGCAGCTCAGGTCTGCTGTTGTACCTTGGCAAGAGCTGCCCTGCACCTGCAAACTCTCAGCTGGCAGATAAGCAGACGTTTATAAATGTGTTTTCAGCATAAACCAAACTCTGCCAGTGGGTTTGTGGTTTTTTGCTGCAGCTCTACCAAACAGCAGCGTCCAGAGCTGTCTGATAGCACCTGATTGTTTGTGCTTTGTGATTTTAGCTGAAGCACAAAGCTTTGCTTGCCTGTTCTGGGCATTGCTTCTTGTTCCTCACATGCCCAGAGCTTCTTAGGTGCCTTTTTGTCTGTGCCAGTTGAGAAGAAAACACTGCTGTAAAACCATGTCACCACATTGGATCTGAACAATGCTTCTCTGAAAAAAAAAAAACAAACGGTGAGTGCAGGACTGCCCTGAATCCCTTTTAATTCTGTTTTTCTTTTGACAGAAAGACCAGCCAAAGATGGTGATGGAGTACTGGACTGGGTGGTTTGATAACTGGGGAGGCCCTCACTATGTCTTTGATGCAGATGGTGAGCTCCAAATGCTGTTCTTGCAGAACATTTTACATTTTGTGGTGAATTTTACATTTTATGGTGAATTTAAGCCCCTTGTGAGTGTGGCACCTTGTCCCTGGTTTAAAAGCTCATTACTACTAAAAAAATAAACCAACAACTCCAGAACCTCCAGGGCATCTCAAAAGCAGTGAAAGCAGAGCTATAGAAGGCTGTTTTAACAACTCTCATCCTCCTGCAATTGTCTTTGTAATTGGGTCATTAGTGTGTTCAGTTTAGGACTTTGAGGAGTCCTTACAGCTCTGCTGCTTAAAAACAAAATTCTTGCTGGATTCCTCGATCTTTCCCCTTTCTCTCCTGGATGAGAGGATTATTTGAATGTATTAACGGGTCAGTAGATGTGCTTCCCTAACTGAGGGCAGGATGCAAATCTCAACACAAATCACTACGACTGCACAGGAATGACAGGGACCAGAATTGGGTTTGGTTTGAATTCCTGGCTGAGATTTGTGGTCTGTGGCCTCCCTGGCACTGCCCTTTTTTTTTTTTCTTTTTTTTTTTGCAGAGATGGTGAACACAGTAGCAAGCATCCTCAAAACAGGAGCATCCATCAACCTCTACATGTTCCATGGAGGCACCAACTTTGGGTTCATGAATGGTGCATTGGAAGCTGATGAGTACAAGTCAGATGTCACCAGTTATGGTGAGTTTATTTTCCCTGCCTTGCCTGTGCAGCTCTGACTGCCCTGGGCTGTGACAGTCACCAGGAGCACTGAGGAATCATCAGCACAGCAACTTTGTCCTGGAGAGATGAGGTCGAACACAGCTCAGAAGCAAATAGGGGGCAAGTTTTAGTGTTTTCAATTCCCAACCCTTTCCAGGATGTGGGGGATTCCCTTATTGTGAACAATAGATAAAGTTGTCACAGATAATGACTCAATATCTCTTCTTTCTAGGGAGAGATGGTGATCCAAGACACCATTTTTTAATTTTACTAAGTCAAATCATGCCATAAATCTCTTTTCATGCCAACAGCATGCTTGGTTAAAATGGTTAATTGTGGCCTTTATTCTGTGTGAAATTCTTGATAAGTGCAAATGAGATCTCTGGAAGTGTGTTGCCCCATGGTGAATGGCTCTTCTCTAAATGAAGGAATTCTGTGGCTGTTTAATGATGTTCACTCAGATTAAAGTGTACAGGTTTCCATACCATGAAAATGGTGCCTGGGGCTTTTATTTCTTGCACGAAGCTGTCCCAGAGCTCCTTGATATTTTTCAAACATGTGCTGCTTTTCCAGATTACGATGCTGTGCTGACAGAGGCTGGAGATTACACATCCAAATTCTTCAAGCTGCGACAGCTCTTCAGCATGGTCATTGGTAAGGATAAACCCAGGGGCCAAAACACTGCTCCAACCACTCTATTCCACCATGGAATTGTTTAAACTGACCCTTCTGTGGAGCCCTGGGATTCTCTTGGTTGGGAATTAAGGATGGGAAGGCCAAAGGAGGTCTGGAGGGTTTTTAGATTTGTGTTTCAGGAGGGAATTGTTTAATTTGACCCTTCTGCCACAGCACTGGGATCCTCTTGGTTGGGAATTTAGGATGGGAGGACCAAATGAGGTCTGGAAGGATCTTTTGTGTCTCAGATTTGTGTTTCAGGAGTTAATTGTAACTGGCCCTGCTGCTGGAGCCCTGAGGCTCTGGTTTTCAATTCCCACTTGACTGAGAATTAAAGATGGGAGAACTAAAGGAGGTCTGGAGGGATCTTAGATTTGTGTTTCAGGAGGGAATTGTTGTAACTGGCCCTTCTGCTGGAGCCCTGGATTCCCTTGGTTGGGAATTAAGGGTGGGAGGGCCAAAGGAGGATGCCAAAGCACTGTTCCACCCACTCTGTTCCACCAGGGAATTGTTTAAACTGACCTTTCTGTGCAGCCCTGGGATTCCTTTAAGGATGGGATAACCAAAGAAGGTCAGGAGAGAATTGTAACTGGCCCTGTGCTGCAGTCCTGGGCCTCTGCTTGGTTGGGAATTAAGGATGGGAGGGCCAAAGGAGGTCTGGAGGGATCTTAGGTTTGTGTTTCAGGAGGGAATTGTTTAAACTGACCCTTCTGCTGGATCCCTGGGGCTCTGCCTGGTTGGTAATTAAGGGTGGAAGGACCAAAGGAGGTCTGGAGGGTCTGAAATAATTTTTCCCTGTTTCTCTTTGCATGCCAGGCCAGCCCCTTCCTCTGCCTCCCATGATTGAAAGCAAAGCATCCTATGGTGCCATCCTCCTGCATCAGTACATCTCTCTCTGGGATGTGTTGCCAACCCTTTTACAGGTACTGACACCTCCTTTAATGCATCCCAGACCTCAAAGGCATCACCTCATAAGTGCAAAAGGCAATTTGTGCTTTGCCTTGTTACCCCACCAGGATGAAGTTGGGGGATTTTTTTTGTCAAGGATATGCAGAAGCAGCGAATCTTTTCTCTTGAAAAGGAACAGCTGCTTCTGTTCTCTTGGAATTGCAGGTTTGCAAGTCTTTGGCTCATTTTTCTGGGATTTGGTGTAGCTTTCTTAGGGTCAGGAGGGGATTTGGGTTGAAGCAGATCTGGGGAAGCTCAGGAGGGAAAGTGCCCTGCCCTAAAGGAGCTGCCCCTGCATGGTCTGTCAGTGTGAGAGGCCACTGCTGATGGTGAATTTTCTCCTCCTGTGCAGCCCATCAAGTCAGAGCTCCCTGTGAACATGGAGAACCTTCCCCTGAACGACAGCATGGGGCAGCCCTATGGATATGTGCTCTACGAGACTGTCATCTTTGGGGGTGGCCAGCTGCACACCCAGGACCACGTCCGGGACCGGGCACAGGTGGGGGCTCTGAGGAGGCAGGAAATGGGGGAAAACACAAAGGTTTAGATCAGGAGTGTGATTCACTCTTTCCAGTTCTCAGCTAAACCTCAAAGCTATTGATTTCTAATTAAATTTCCAGTTTCAATCTGCTAAAACTTAATATATCTTTAAATATTAGGATGTTGTATGTTCTGAGAAATATACTGATTTTTTTTTTATTGCCACCTGAATCAGTGACATAGTGATGGATACTTGATCTCTGCTAAAGCTTAAAATATCTTTAAACATCAGGATGCTGTATATTCTGAAAAATATTGTGATTTTTTTCATTCCTATCTGAACTGAATCAGTGACACAATGATGGAAACTTGATTTCTGCTGAAACTTAAAATATCTTTAAACATCAGGATGCTGTATATTCTGAGATTTTTTTTTTTCATTCCCACTTGAACTGAATCAGTGACACAGTGATATACACTTGATTTCTTGTAAAACTTAAAATATTTTTAAACATCAGAATGTTGAATGCTCTGGAAAATATGATGATTTTCTTTATTGCCACCTGAACTGAACCAGTGACACAGTGATGGACACTCGATTTCTCTGAAACTTAAAATATCTTTCAACATCAGAATGTTGACTGTTCAGAGAAATATTAGAATTTTTTTTATTGCCACCTGAACTAAATCAGTGACACAGTGATGGACACTTGATTTCCAGTTTCAAGTAGAGCCAATTTCCTCCCCAAACACACCTTGAGTGATTAATACATAATGATATAATTGATATAATTGACAAACAACTGCTCTGGTCTCTCGTGCTCTGTTCTGCAGGTGTTTGTTAACACCATGTACGTGGGGGAGCTGGACTACAACACAATGGAGCTCTCCATTCCTGAGGGACAGGTAATTACTGGAGATTGCTCAGGGTGTGGATAATGGGATCACTGAAGAGGGAGAGCTCTCAGGAAGGCACCCCTGCCTAACCCAGACCAGCTTGGGACCTTAATCAGACACTATCTCACCAGGGAAATAATGGGGTTTCACTGCCAAGTTACCATTGGGATTGAAAAGTGGGGTTTGAGTGCTTTTCCACAGAGAAAATTCGAGTTATTGTAGTCCTTGCTGCACAAAATTTGCCAGCCTTCTTACCACAACTGTACCCTGTTTGTGCAGATTAAATCCATGCAGGCTCCGTCTTCCTTAGCACAAAGCAGGTTTTAGGAGAGTTTGGAGGCTTTTGGGTCTGAAATGAGGGGGAATGTCTGTCTTTAGCTCTGGGAGGAGTTTTACCCTGGCAGAAGCTGGCACTGAGAAGAATGTGTTGACTGAGCACATTTCAGCAGAGCTGAGGTGGCTCTGGGAGCAGCTGAGGGGGTGGAGGCACTGCTTGTTCTTAAGGCTTGTGGGAGAGTTTATGGCATGAGCCTGTCCTGTGTCAGACTCCATTTCTGGCTCTGTGGGTGACACCAAAGTGGGATTTGAAAATTCAACAGAAAACAAAAAAAACAGAAAGCTTCTATGCAAAGGCTGTGAGTTCCTCGCTGTTTGCAGCAGAGAACTTTAAAATAAACTTTAAAATTGCAGCTGCCAAAGGTTGTGAAGCCGCTTAAACTCTCAAACACCTCTGCTGATAAAGGAATTGTGCAGCTGAGGCTTCTCCTGGTTTGTTTTCAGCAGGGCTTCAGGCAACTGAGGATCCTGGTGGAGAACCGTGGGCGCGTCAATTATGGGCTGACCCTGAACGAGCAGAGGAAAGGTGGGTTTGCTTCTGTGCCTCCCAAAGACTTGAAATGCTGTAGAACTCTCTGTGTGCTTTGCACAGAGCCAGCTGAGAGCCCAGTCCAGCTCTGGTGGTGCTGGGCAGGACTGGGAGTTGGTGGGAAATGTGTTAAAAATGTCATTTCCCTCTGTCTGGAGTGATCAGAAAAGCATCGGCTGCTCCGGGCCCTGCACAAAGGTTTATTTTATTTTTATTTTATTTTATTTTATTTTATTATTTTATTTATTTATTTATTTTTATTTTATTTTATTTTATTTTATATTTATTTCATTATTTTATTTCATTTTATTTCATTTCATTTTATTTTATTTTATTTTAGGGTACAACTAAACCCAAGGCTATCAGTGCAGCTTGCTTTGCTCTGGGTTTCCTAGGTGAGCTCAGCTCCCCTTTCTCTCACTCTATGAGCAACTTACTTCACAAGGAGGGAAGGAAAACACCTTTTTTAATCAGTGTTTTTCCTCGGGGGGTTGGTATTGGAGGATCACACCGTTTAAAAGCTCACACAGTGTCAGGAGGAGGGAATTGCATCCCCTTGAGCAGAATTGACTGAAATGCTCAGGCCTATCACACACAGTGGTGGAGCTGGAAGAGGGTGATTCTGTTTTAGTGGGGAACTATGTGCAAAATCCCTATAAAACAGAATAATGGGGTTGGACACAGGACTGGATTGATTTTATTTTATGCAGAGAAGTTGCATAAAGCCTCAGAACTGCTTGGGCAGCCTCAGGTGCTGTCCTGTGAGTAGGAGGCTGGATTAGAACCCAGGCTTTTCCTGCTGCAGGGAGAGCAACTTTAACAAAAGTGTGCTGAAGGTGAATGACTTATCAAAGAGCCTTATAAATCCTGGGGTGAAAAGCTCTGGAGCAGTGCTGGGCATCGATGGTGGGCCATGTTGTGCCTTTTAGAGAAGGGTTTGACTATTTTTTAAAAATCTGTGCATGGTCAGCTCACTCAAAGCCAGCAATCCCATCACCCTTGCTCCCTGCTGGAATGGGGTTCGAGGCCCTGGTGAGCTGAGGGAAAGGAGAGGCCAGAGTTCAGTAACACTCCCCACTCAGTCTGGATGAGCAGTGGGACCATATGGACTCTAATTTCACTGCAGAACGTGGCTGCCTTCCATCTCCTGCTGTTCCACACAGTCAGACAGGAAAATCCATCAGCTTCAGCCGTTTCTCAACTCTTCATTACCCCCATTTCTCTTGCAGGCTTAATTGGTGATGTCTTCTTGAATAAAACCCCCTTGAGAAACTTCAAGATTTACAGTTTGGAGATGAAACCTGCCTTCATGAAAAGGTTGGTGGGATTTTAACTCTTTTTTTCCCTTTTTCTCGTTTAAACCACCTTGTTTCCAGCAGTTCAGTGTCTAATACGGAGCAGCTAAATGAGGCAAGCTGAGGTAACAGTGAGGAGGTGGATTTTTCTTGCACTGAGAAGTTCCTTGCTGATACCTTTGGCTGAACTAATGCAGGAAATGGTGCCAGCTGATCCATACCATTATTTAGGGAAAAATCTAATCCCACTGTGCAGGATTTAAAGATTTCCTTGCAGCTTCTATTAGATCAGGTAGGTAAAAGCCAGGTTTACCCAAGGGGAGGATCCCCACACGCCCACATGTTGGAGAAATTTTGTGTCTTTCTGGAAATTACCAATCTGGCTGATATATTTAGCAATTCAGACTGGCAAGGGATGGATTAATTCTAGAAAGCTACTGATAGTGCATTAACAATCCAGATGGCTCCCTCTCTTTTATGTTGTTTTGCTTGAATTCAGGGAAGGAAATTTAGCAGGGGGATGTTGAGGAGCCTCTGTCAGCACATACAGAATATGTTTAAGGCAGCAGATGCCCTATGGACTTTGGCCACAATCCAGAGACACTCTTTTCAGTGATGTTTTTAATACCAGAAAGCAACTTATGTGCCTCCCCCAAGATATCACAGCTGCCCCGTTTTGTGTAGGAAGGAGAGAGAGGCAACGTTAAACTGAAATGGGTTTTAAAAGGAAAAAAGTCCACATTCTGAAATGTCTAAGGATGATTTTGCTGAGGGGCTACCTGAAGGATTCTTATTGATGGGGTAGCTCACAGCCTTTTGGGCTGCAGGGTGTCAGATGAATATTTCCAGCGAGGAGCATTAAAGCCAGCGAGCTGCCATGGCCAAACAAAAGCAGGATTAGTCACCAGTACCCTCAGCTCCTGGCTGCTGACCAGCAGCAGCACACACAATCAGCTCCCAGTCCCCTGGGGGAGGAGGGAGAGGAGTGTTGTGAAAGGAACTGTCACAGCTTTCAGTTGAATAATTCAGCAGCAGTCAGGCTGCACTGGATCAATAACTTCCCTGAGTCCAAGAGCTGCAGTTTGTGAGGGTTGGAGAGAACATGTTCTGACAGAAGCTCAAGGCTTTTGTGGCATTCTACACTCCTGATTTCCTCTTGTGTTTGTGCCCTGCTCCCAAATTGTTGCCACAGGTAAGAGATAATGTCAGCTTTCCCCTAATTACTGCAAACATGCAGGGATGTGTTTGTGTTCCTCGACAGGAGCAGTGGCAGCAATGTTTGAATCCTGTCAGTTCTGCAGTTTCCTTCAGCAAACCACAGACATTTAAAGCACCCTGGCAGGTCTGAGGGATCCAACGTGAAGCAGAGCTTTTATCACAGAATCCCAGAATGGTTTGGGTTGGAAGGACCTTAAAGCTCATCTCATCCCACCCCCTGCCATGGGCAGGGACACCTTCCACTGACCCAGGGTGCTCCAAGCCCTGTCCAGCCTGGCCTTGGACAATTCCAGGGATCCAGGGGCAGCCACAGCTTCTCTGGGCACCCTCTGCCAGGGCCTCCCCACCTCGCAGGAAATAATTTTTTGTGAATATCCAATCCAAACCATCTCTCTTCCACTCTGAATCCTTTCCCCCTTGTCCTGTCACCACACCTGTGAGTCACAGGAGGCAGTGACAGCCCCTCTTGTCCCCCAGCTTGGCCCAGGGGGATGTGGATGCTGAAGGCAGAGCAGGTGACCCCCTCCTCTCCTCTCCCCATGTGACTTTTGCTGTCCCTCTGTTGCAGCCTGCAGCGTGTGTCTGGCTGGAGCACAGTCCCAGATTATTTCGTGGGGCCGGCGTTTTTCCGTGGGAGGCTGTGGATAGAGCACCAGCCACAGGACACCTTCCTCAAGCTACAGGCAAGTCCCGCTTCTTCTTGGTCAAGATTTTAAAAAAGCTGCTTGGAAAGACACTTGTGCAACAGTTCTGCAGTCTCCCTTTGCCTCAGGGAATTATTTAGGCTGTGGAATTCTCCTCCAGGTCGTTCTGTTCAGTCTGGAGAGGTCCTGATGAGAAAACTCGTGCAGTACTGACCCTGCAGAGCTGCCAGTGACCACTTCAGTCTTTTTTTATTGGCATACAAATGGTGGTTTCTAGTTGCAGAGGAGTAATGGGCACAGAAAATAAAGGAGGCCCTTGTTTTATCCCTGTGACATGGAAAGAGTCACTTCTTTGTGGCCATGGCATGGAGTTAGCATTCCTGGCATCCTTGTGAGGGAGATTGCTGCTCCTGCCCAGGACTTGAGATGAGATTTTCTTTTTATTATTTATTATTAAACTTCCTCCTTTGATTTCCCTCTCTCAGAGCCAAGGCTTGTGCCCATCCTTATTGTCCTGCTCACTTTACCATTTATTGGGAAAATTATATTTGTTGTAAATCCAGTCAGCCAGCAATAATTCAGTATTTCTGTCCCCTGAGAAAGAGGTGAGGGCAGGTATTCTGTGCTTGGGAAGGAATAAAGTCCTGATTGTTTAAAGGGGTAGAATTTCCTGTACAAGCACGAATCACAAATTGCACATTTTCAAAAATGCTTTATCCTTTTAATTAGTACATTAAGGGTAACTCCTGTTCAACGGGGCTTGTTTAAATGTTCCTGGCTGCAGGGATTTGCATGGGGAAAGCAAGCAGAAAAGCTGCAGAAAGTGGCTGGGAAGGATGCAAGTGTGAAAGCAGATTTGGATGCCTGTGGGGAATCCACGAGGCAGCAGAGCTGCGTCAGTAATTCCGTGTTCTGCCTTGGTTCCAGGGCTGGGAAAAAGGAGTGGTGTTTGTCAATGGTCAGAACCTGGGAAGATACTGGAAAATTGGACCTCAGGAGACGCTTTACCTTCCTGGGCCCTGGCTCCGGAGAGGGGGCAACGAGGTGAGAGGCTCTGCTGGGGCTGCTCTTTGCCTGTGGGTGCTGTTAAAGATCCATGTCCCAAAGAGCCAGACATGCACAGGACATTAATGACCCTTCCTGAGCTGGAAGCAGAGCAATGGAGGGGAAGGAGCTGTGAGAGTCAGGGAAGGTGCTGCTCTCTGACTCTGGCTCTGACAGCCATGAAGGGGGACAGGCATGGCAGTGAACTTCAAAGCTCTGCCTCAGGTTGGAAATCCAGACCACCCTGACATGATGCCACTTCATTTGTGCCCCACAGAGGCTCAGCCACTGCTCAGGGCTGATCTGTGTAAACAAGGCTTCCTTCCCTGCTGGCAGCACTTGCCTTCTCCTCCTAAAACACTGAAAGGTGTTTGTCAAAGGGGTTTTGTCTCTCCCTGTGCCATGCAGATCGTCATCTTCGAGGAGCGCACGGCGGGGCGGATCATCCAGTCCGTGGACATCCCTTACCTCGGCCGGACCCAGTACGTGGACTGAGGAGAGCTGGGTGCCCACCTTTGGCTCCTCCTGAATACTCCTGGTTGCATGTCTGGGGACGTGATGGCTCAGCACTCGGGCACGCTCATCTCCACCAGAGCCAGGTGAAGGATTTGCCCTCTGGCTGCGAGTTCAGAGGAGAGGCCAGGCCCTGGAAGGAGCAGGGCCGTTGTTCCATGGATGGATGGATGCAGCAGCTCATCTCCCTGGACTACTGAGGCCCCCCAGCCCCGATGGCTGCGCATGTTCTGCACCATCTGGTGGATGTGGGGGAGTAAAAAGGTGCTGGAGGCAGGAGAGAGAGAGAGAAAGGATTGAAGCCATCTGAACGGAAAGCTGAGCTCAGCTTTCCAGGGACTTTCCAAATGTCCTCCTGGTTTTTATAATTATGTAGGGAGAAAATAGTTGGTGAACATGTGAATAATCAGGTGTGGAAAACCATTTTGGTGTGCTCTGAGGCAGATGGTAGCCAGTCTTTCTTCAAAGAGGCCATTATGTGTTCCCCTGTTGGAAGCCAAAGTGGTTGTCAAAGGACTTTTAATTTCAGTTTGGTTTTTTTTTCCACTAAGTTTTACTATGGAGGTTGTCTCTCTCTCAAAAGGGAAAAAAAAACCGTTTTAAAAAGTGAAATGTGTTTTCTCCTCTGTCAAATGGATCATTATGTTTCAGGCAAGGCAGGAATGAGAATTTCCAAGGAGGGAAAAAGAACAAGTGAGTCTTCCAATCCTCTCTCCACCTGTGCTCACATTGGGAAGCACCTGAAGATGAAATTCCCCCTTGGAAAAGGAGCAGGAATCAGATTTCAGCTGGGATAGAAGCCAAGTGGGAAAACTCATCCCTGCTTTCCCCTTAAAGCTGCTGTGGGATCTTGAGTCCTGCTTTCTTTTTGCTTTTTGTCCCTCTAAGCAGAAACTGGGGATTTAGGTAAACGTGACATTCTTTTAACTCCCCAGCTCCAAAGCACAGAGGAGCTGCAGCCTCCTTGGGGAGAGGAAGAGATCAAACTCGAGCTGAGAATCCTTCAGAACCTCCAAGGATTCTCTGCTTTCTGTGCCAGTAACAGGATTCAGGCTCTGAGAGAAACACCAAACTGTGTCTGGAAGGGAGGTGCAGGGTATTCTGGCTCTTAGAAACCATCATTTTATTTAACAAATTTAAATACAGTTTGTTTAAAACTGAGAACAGACAGTGCAGCTGGAACACGCTCCATCCTGGCCAGGCCTGGGCATGACTATTTCTGCCACCCAGGGCACATCTGGGAAAGCTGAAAAGACCCAGGATCCTGTGACCAGAGCAAATGTGTTCAGGACTCCATCCTTTGCATTTTTCTGAGAGTTATTTCCTTCCAAGGAGGGAAGGTTGGAACCCAGCAGGGACTGGAATTCAGATTAGTGAACCAAAACATGCAGCTCGGAGAGGACAGCAGCTGGAAACTATTTCAATGCTATGAAAACTTGGTAGTCCTTGAAAAAATGTCTCTTTCCACTGTAGGGTTTGCAGACTGAAGGGAACTTAGAAGGCCAGCACAATAACAGAATAAATCTACTTGAGTGCAGAGTTTTAATCCAAGGTAACAATACCTGTTCCCACAGCAGCATCCAACACTTTCTATCCAAGTAGTGCTTCAGCCATTGCATCTAAAAGGAACATTTTTGTAAAGGCTTCTGTGGCTGGGAACTAAAGAATGCGGCTTTTCCCCAACGGTTCTGATATACAGTGGGAGAAAATAACTTACAAAAAATATTTTCCTTTGAAATCTCAAGAAATGCACAATGTCATTAGTCCGAGGGGAGACTTCTGCACCGTGAAGCCAACGATCGAACCCAGAGCATTTTAATAGTTCTATGTGTTAGGGCTAAAAATAACCAAGTCTATTGCAGGATTACATTTTTCCCTCAGTTCAAAGGTAAAATTGTGCTTCAGACCTTTTTGAAAGAATTGGGACAGCGGGGAGGGGGGGTGATCAAAGGTTTGACAATGTTTGTGAGCGGGGAGGGGATTTTAGAGGTTTTGGCAGGGGAGAAGAGGCCTGTTGTACCTCAGTTTTTATCTCAGAAAGTTTGTCAGTCTCAAACAGTCACCCACAGCAGCAGCACCCAAGTGCCACTCCTGCTCTGCTCAGTCTGTGTCTCACTGAGGAGCAAAGCCCAGGATCCCCTTCCCAAGGGTGCTGCTCTCTCCATCAGAGGTGACTGGGAACTGCTCCAGCACTGGCTTTTTATACCAGGGGGTTGAAAAAGGGGCTGGGGCTGAAGGCTCCATTCCAGTCAAATGGGAAATGCACTAAAATCACCTCTAAGCATCCATTCCCTAGTTTGAAGCAGTTTTATTTTTGCAGAGTAGAATTTTGCCTTTATGTAGGAGCACCCTGCAGAGAATCCCACACCTACAGCTCACAGGAACCAAATTAGGGCTAAATAGGACCAAATCTGAGTGAATGTTACGGTGTATGGCCCCAACAATCTCGTTAAACCTCATTTCCAATTACTTCAACATTTTTAGATAACCCCATGCTGGAAACAGGACTCCATCCAGGATCAGGGGTGAGCTGGTGATGAACAGCTCCCTGATCCTGCCCCTCCATCCCACTCTGGGGACATCCCTCAGGGGTTTTATATGAAAGATGGGACAACCTTTTAGCTGGGATAGGACAAGGGTTGATGGTTTTAAACTAAAAGAGGCTAGATTAGCCTTAAGGGTGTTTTTTAATAATGCAGCACTGGCACAGGTTGCCCAAAGAGGTGGGAGATGCCCCATCCCTGGGAATATTCAAGGCCAGGAGCAGCCTGGTCCAGCTGAAGGTGTCCCTGCCCGTGGTAGGGGGTTGGACTCGATGACCTTTGAAGTCCCTTCCATCCCTCAACCCTGCTGTGATTCCATGAACGCAGAGGAATGTCAGGATGGCCCCCAAACAGTGAAACTGAGGAAGGAAAAGGAGCGGGAATACAGAGAACGGTGATGCTGGACGGGTTTGTTCTGACCTGCCTCGCTTTCCCCCCTCCCCCAAACCCTTCCCTTCTTGTGCAGCGTAACAAACACCGATTGAAGTAGGTTTAGAATTAAGGGCTAAGGTGCCATCTCGGAAGGCAGCCGTCCCCTCCACGGCCGGAGAGCTGCTCAGGCTGGCCACAAGGTTCGTGTGTCTCAGGGAAAACCGGTCCCTCGGGGCAAAACCGGTCCCTCGGGGGCAAAACCAGTCCCCGGGGCCATCAGCCGTGGTTCTCACCCTTGCCTCCCGGTGCTGGCAAGCATCCCCTCCTGATGCAGCCCCGTCCCGCCGGGGCTCCAGCGCAGCCAGCCTGCCGGGCGCTTCTCCCAGACGGAGCATCCGCGCCGGGAGCTCGCAGTCCTGGCGTTTCTGTGCTTTTTTATCTCCACCTCCGGAGCGTCTGCTTGTGCTCCGAGTCCAGGAGGAAGGGCAGGGGATCCGGGGAGTTTATGGATGCGGTGTCGCTTGGTTTCACAAGGCTAAAACTCGTGGAAGTCAGCGGAGGTGCTGGCTCCCGCCTGGCCGGCCGGGTGGATGCTGCGGAGAGGAGCCTTGCGGGCTGTGCGTGAAGAAATCTGCAACAGAGACACGAGCAGCGTGTGTGTCACCCCTCTGCCTGGCTGCACCCCAAAGCCCTGTCCCACTGTAGATTCCGGGGGCTGGGCTGGGGGAGCAGCGCTGGGGACAGCTCTGGAGGGCTCCAGCCCCTCTGCAAAGCTTCTCCATGGCACAGGGAACGTGGTGGTGCAGGCTCTGTCCTGCTTCCTGCAGGGAATGGGGCATAAGGGAGCTCACTGCTGATAAAAATTCACCACTGCTGAGCAAATCTACCCCTTCCTGCTCTTGGTTCTCAGAATTTAGGAGCAGCAGCCTGCTCTCTCTCCAGGCCTGGTTCTGCACTCCCGTGAATGGGAGTTGTGCATTTATTTTTTTTGCTCCACAGGCTGGGTGCAGATACGAGTGAGTAGCTCATCCTTCACTGCTGCAAACCCTCTGCAGAAATACCCAGGGCCTGCACAAATACAAGTCAGCCATCAGCGGGTGTGTTCTTTCCTCCTTTCCACTGGAATGGACACCCCACGCTCTCCTCAGACAAACCAACACCTCAGGTGGGGTTCAATCCACACCTTCCCATACTCATCACTGCCTCTGTGTGGTTTCAGAGTGGCTATAAATCAAATTAAAAATCCTTTTGCTGATATTGTTTTAGCTTCCCTCAGGTGTTTGCAGGTTTCAATGCTATTCTTTAGTTATATTAGACAGTTAATAATAAGGCAACTTCTGTTAAACTACTCCCTGCATTTCTCCTGCTCAGCTCTCACCAGGTTTTGAGCATTTTATCTTAATCTCTCTTTTTTTGAAGTTAATCTATTTTTAACTCATGGTCTTGAGAAGTTTAGCAGTAAGGGAAGGTCAGAGTGGTGAAAAATGGAAATGAAAAAGCACTTTAAAAAGAGCTTTTATCTCTTCCCTGCCATTGTGGAGCTTCTCAACGCTGTTGGAAACACGTGCTCTTACCCGGTATTGGTCTCCGTTCAGCCACGCACACTCAGATTTCCACACTGGGATCTGTGAATCCTTTCTTGCCCTCGTTCACCAGCACAGGCTTTTCCGTCCTCGTGTGCCAGACTAAAATCTGAAGGAGGCAGCAGGAGTCATTATCTGCACCTCTGCAGCACTCTTAACAAATATTCCTGCACATTAAACCAACAGTGCAATTTAACCATCCGCCCTGGAGCCTAATGGTGCATCCACCGCCCACAGGGGCTTTGCATAAACCTTCCTTTAGGCAGAGCTGCTGCTCTGCAGAGTGCACAGTGCACAGGAATTACCCATTTCTCAGAGTGCTGTCGTGGGACATTACCCTGCTCCTTCCATGCACTTTTCCAGCAGCTCCTCCAAAGGCTCATCAGCCTCCCAATGGGCTGAGGCAGCTCTTTCCCAGCCAGGGAATCACATCCCTGCTTCCCCACAGAGCCACTCCCTGGCTCTGCCTCTTGGTTATCATCACCTCACACCCTGGGCTGGTGGAGCCACTCGGAGGGGAAATGGAAATTCCTGATGTTCAGGACCAAATTGTGAGGGACCCTCTCCCCGTCACCGCCCCTGCCTGTGGTTGGAAATGCAAATGGAATTTTTCAGCACTTCCCTGAAGATCCATTATTGGTGACAAGACACCAGCCTGCCCCCTGACCTCGGCATCACTTCTTTTTTTTTATTTTTAAATTCTTTGCAGAGCCTAAAAAGCCAGGAGAGCATCACGGAGCTGGGAAGGACTCACTGCTGCTGCTGCTGCAGTGCTGTTGCAGCCTCTGCTGCCTCAGAGCTGCTGATGCAGGCGCTGCTTCCAGAATCCTCCCTTCTTCCCTTTCATAACCCAGCATCACCCCACAGACCCCCTCAAACCCCTCTCCCCAATCCCTTGGGAATTCTGGTCCCACGCTCTCACCCCCTATTCTGTACCAGGTATTAAAACCCCTCTCCAACTTGCTTAAAACAGAACTGAAGCTCCTCCTAAAAGCTTCCCTCGGTCTTGGCAGCAAAGTTACACGGAGATCAACATCTGTGGAGGAGAACTGGCAGTATCTGAGGTGGTTGAGTATTTCAGGGGGGCTATTATAGGAAATTGTTTCTACTCGTTGTGCTCAGACGGTTCTGGAAGCTGCTTAAAATACTGTCCCCTCACCAGACTCAATTACACTCATTGCCTTCCCCTAGAACCCGCAGCTTTATCCTCTCCCAGCAGCATTCCTGCTTCCCTTCACCTGTTCCTCGCTGTTTCCCACCTCGTGGGGGTTTCCCTCCGGTTGCCATAGCAATCCCCTGCACACCGAATCCCGAAAAAAAACCACTTCCACCCAGAGCCTGCCTTTGTCAAAAACGAGGGCACGTTGTGGTTCTGAAGGATGAACAAAGCCCTTTTCAAAGCCTTTAGGTTCAAGAGCAGCGCCTTCCCCCACCTTCCCCAGGAGCTTGTTTGACCAAATTTGTCTCTGATGCGAGCAGTCACCTCCTGCGTCGAGCTTAAATCTCTGCTAATACTGGAGCAGTCCAGACCAACTGCTGGCTGGAGTGGGTCCAAAAATCCATTTCATCACCTCCACACCACTTCAGAGCCCGCTCATCAAAGCCACCCTCGGTTCCAGCCCGGCAATGCCGCAATTACTGCGCTGCTTCCCGGGGAGAAGGGAAACCAAGCGGGGCTCAGGAGCGGCTCAAGGCTCTGCAGGGACAGCTCCGGCAGCAGAATGGACAAAGCAGGAGCTGGAGGGATCCTGCAGCCAGTCCTGCTCTCCAGGAGAGCCCTTGGCACTGCTGACAAGCCCTGCTGGTGGCCAGGGACTCGCTCACAGCAGCTCTGACCGCCCTCTCCACGGGCAGAGGGCCACAGCCACACATCAGCAATGCTTTCCTTCAACTGCATCCCACTTCTGTGCCCTTACAGCCCAATGCCAAAAAAAGACAGATTAAATGAGCTACAATGGAGCCATTTCCAGAGTTTGCAGCTCGATACAGCAGCTTTTACCATTTCTCATGCTGTGCTCTTTAACGTGGGAGGTAGATCACCATTTACAGAAACATTTGCTTTTTCTTTCAGCCAGAACTTGTTTTTTTTTCAACAAGCAACGTGTTTTATGCCTCAGGGAAGCTCTGGCTCTCTCACAAGAGACCAAACAGCGAGGGGGACCGAGTATCTGACTTTTTCTGAGCTGTGGTTTCATACAGGTCACCTGAGGGACGCCCTTTTTAAAATGCTGCTGCAAAACCCTTCCATTTCCAGCCCGGCCATTCAGAGTCACGGGACTCAAAACAGATCTGTGAGACTGCAAGGAGTCATCTCCACAGCAGAACAATTCACTGTCCTCCAACAGAAGATGAAAAAAGCAAACAGGAGAGTTTGACCAGCAGTGGGAGGGTTTCCAGCACACAGACCCTTCCAGGAGGGATTCAGGAATTGTTGTTTGAAACAGAGACCACAGAATGGGAAGGGAAAGAGACACCAGGGTCAAAGAGCAGGTTTGCTCCTCATTGTCCAGACTGGCAACAAAATATTCCCCTGATGTGGCATTAATTGTGGCCACAGCCCCGTCTCTTCTTTAAAGATCCCTGGTTGAGCTGACTGGTGCCTTGCCTTGTCCCCCACCGCCATCAGCCTCATGGAAATGGCAAATCCCAGACCTCTCTCCTGTGCCAATGGATTGAAGAGAGGATGGATTGGTTTGGAGCTGTGGGGGAATGCACAAACAGCAGAACTCCAAATACACAGAACTCTTGCAAAGCCTTGTTTCCTCACAGCTCCAGGATAAACCAATCCTTCCCTCCCGATAAGGAGGGATAGCTTTCACCTCAGTAATTAATACCAACTTTCTTTACTTTCTCCTTCATTTTGGGCAGTTCCCAAATCCAAGAAAATAAGCAGGATATGTGGCCTTTGCCCTGATCTTGAGCTTTTTGCAGGAGTGTGTGTTTGTGGGCTGAATTCTGATCAATATTACCAGCAGCACTGCACGCAGGGAAGCAGCATTTTTGGAGAACAGATGTCTGTGCTTATCTTACACATTCCTCTGATCCCCCCTTAATGACTCCCTCTAAGCACATCATCATTTTTAATGTAAATCTCCCTGCAAAGCAGGTGTGGGGTTGTGTTTAACAAAATCAGAGCATGACAAGTGCTGGCAGCACAGGAGAGACAGAGAGAGGAGCTCGGGGTTTGATCTCAGGGTGAGAGGACTCCAAACCAGAGCTGGTCCTTCTCTGCTGCTGCTCCTGCTGGACTGGGTGAGTGAAAGCAGGAATGGAGCCCCACAGGGATGGAAAGGCAGAGCCCAATCTGCAGAGCTGCATTCTGAGATCTCCAGGAGCACATTCAGCTCACAAGGATCCCTTGAACTCTCCCCAGCCTGGCCAAGAAAAGAAACCCAATCTGCTCCCCATGCTGGGCAGCAATCCCTGCTCCTCCTACTCTCCTGGGTCACAGCCCTGTCTGTCTCCATCACTGTTTGTTTCCTCCTGCCTGGAAACAACATTTTCCTTCCTCCAGGACCATCATTTTCCACCCCCAGCCCTTCTCTCCAGCAGTTATTTATTTACAGCAGGGACAATCCACCAGAGACCGAACAACTGGCTACAGAATAAACACTCCTAATCCTCTGAGCACCAGGCTAAAAGCAGCCTGTCCATCTCTCCTGGCTGTTGGAAACACATTTATTTCCTCACAGAGCCCAGGAACAGGGATCTAATTTTAATCCAATCTCTTTCCCCACCCTTGGGAGGCTGGCTGTGGTATTTGTGCCAGTGCTGGACAGCCATCGCTATGGACATGGGGATTCAAAAAGGAGGCACAGCAGGTGTCAGATAAAACCCAAATTTTTCCCTTTCCCCATGGCTCCTCCTCCTTATTCCTGGGTTTCTTGCAAAGAACATTGACATCCCTGGTTTTTTTTTCCATGACTGGGGCATGTGGAGCAATGCACATGGAAATCAGGCAAAGAGTATTTGGTCACATTCTTTCCTATCCCAAAAAGGGACAGAGACCCAGATCCAACACTGGGGCTGCTGGCAGCAACAACTTATTTGCAATAAAAGGATAATCCTGTTGGGGTAATTAGGCAATAAAGGCTCTCTAGATCAGACTGGCTGATGTGAGGGTGCCACATGGGGGTCTCTGCTCTTAGAGGGACCCCCACCTCTGAAGGTGCCAGAGCTTCAGGAACATTGGGACAGCACTGCCAGGGATGCACAGGGGGAAACTGCTGTGGCAGGAGTCAGACTGGATGATCCTTCCCCCTCAGGATTCCAGGATTCCAAGGAACGACAGAACAACAGGGCTGGCTGGGGTCTCCCCTCACGAGGAGGGGCCGTACCTTGGTGCAGTTGGCAGCCTTGGGCTCGAGGTCGCTGAGGGTGACGAGCTCGCGGAGCAGGCTGCTCTCCTGGTAGCCGCCCTTGACGCCGCGCAGTTTGAAGTAGGCCTGGGAGCGCTGCAGGATGAGGCGCAGGTTGACGGCGAACCCCGCCATGTCGATGGCGAAGGGGCGGTGAGGGTCGAACACGGTTTTCCAGCCGTACACCTTCCCCGCCGCGTTCACCTTGGGCGCCTCGTAGCGCAGCCCGCCCACGAAGGCCACCGGCCACACCGACACCTTCCTGGTGCTGCGCATCTGTGGGGGCACACCAGGCCTTAGGATTTTAAATTCTACATTTCCATGTATCTGTAACCCTGGGATTCTCCAGTGTTTAACTCCAGACTCCACAGACAGTGCTGAGCTCCTGCTCTCCCATTTTTACACAAAACAATTCCTCTGCAGCCCCAAACTCAAGGACACCTCCCTGTGCCAGGCCCCAAGAGATGGAAACAACAGAGAATTGGGGGAGCCAAGTTGGAGTGAATGACTGCATTGGCTGCAGCTGCAATTGGAGGATTCAGCAAATCCCGATGTGCAAATGGACAAAAGTGAGAAAGGGTGAAAAAGCCGTGAGCCATTGTCCATTGTGGGTGCAGCCCCTGGCTGGGCTGGGACTGCCCTGAATGGCCCTGAAGGCCCTGCAATAACAGAGCTGCTTTGGATTCTCTCAATTCTCTCTGGGCTCTGGTTCAGGTAACCCAAATAAGTCATCACACAGACTGGGCCATGGTGGCCACATGGATCCTCCACCGCTGGCTCCAACCAGCCCCTGGCAGAACTTTTCCTGGGATCCAGTGTCCTTGAGCAATGTCCAGCTGGAGCCAACAACCTGCACCCCAGCCCAAGCAGTTCCACGCCAAGGCAGGGCCTCAGCAGCTCAGACCTCACCACTCACCTGCAAAAGTCACCTCCACTCCTCCCAGAGCTGGAGAAGGGAAGTGATTTGGGAAGTGCCAACTAACAACAGCAGTGGCCATGGAACCGAGCAGGGCTCGGCATTGAAAACAAAGCTGCCAGGAAGGAAACATCTCTGGGATTTATGAGTGGGGTTTTTGTCCAGCTGTTGGGATCCACATGAGCGAATCAAGGCATGGGATGGATGCACCTTGTCCAGTGCCACCTGGAAAGGCAGGAGTGGCGTGTCTGGGAAGAAAGGTGGTCTCTACTAAAATATTTAAGCTGCAGTCTCAGGCCACAGTAAGGCTAAGGGCATCTTTAGGGTGAGGCACTGCAGCTCAGAGCCTAGGGGACAGCTGGGAAGCACAGCCTTGGGGACAGCTCCACAGCACAGCCTTGGGGACATTCCCAGTAGGCAGGACAGTCCTGTCCCGCTGCTCCTGCCCTGTGTAACAGCCCTGTGGCAGTCTCTGCTCTCTGCAGCCACCCGAAATAGAGCAGAGTCCCCAGGGATCCTGCACCAAAATAGAGCAGAGCCCCCAGGGACCCTGCATTCGGAATAGAGCAGAATCCCCAGGGACCCTGCACCAAAATAGAGCGGACACCCCAGGGACCCTGCACCCAGAATAGAGCTGAGCCCCCAGGGACCCTGCACCCAGAATAGAGCAGAGCCCCCAGGGACCCTGCACCCAGAATAGAGCAGAGCCCCCAGGGACCCTGCACCCGGAATAGAGCGGAGCCCCCAGGGACCCTGCACCCGGAATAGAACAGAGCCCTCAGGGATCCCTGCACCCTGCACCAAAATAGAACACAGCCCCCAGGGACCCTGCAGCCGCCTGCCCCCGCCAAGGCAGATGCTCTGGACGCCCCTCTGCCCGCTCACCCCAGCATCCTGCCCCTCTCCCCGGCAGCCTCAGCCTCCCGTTCTCCTCCCGGCTCGCTCTCTTAGATCAGGGATGTCCCAGAGCTAATCTCATCACTGCTAATTACCGCCGACGAGAGCAGAAGAGCTCTGGCACTTGCCCTTCTGCATTATACAGCTGCTAACGGCGGCTCCCGTCCGCAGGGAACAATAATGTGTGTCTCCTGCATTTCACAGCACATTTCCTTGGCTCAGTGACCTTATATCAGAGAGGAGAAGCCTCTGCGAGCCCAGCACACGCGTGAATGAAGGAAGCCTTTCTGCTTTATTCATGTGACGAGCCTGTCTCAAGATGCTGCCGGAGCCAGCCTCAAAGGGGACGGGGGAAGAAAGGAATTCAGTCTGAATTCACTTTTAGCTTTCAAAGCGTGTGTGTATTCCTGTGGCTGTGCAAGCTGAAGTGAGAGCCGCCGGGGAAGGGAAAGAGGCACACGTACGAGGGAATAAAGAGGAGATCCCTGGAAGGAAAACTGGCAGCTGCTGGAGGAGGAACCAATCCTCCTTTCTTGTCCCTGACTGCAGGAGTTTGGTGTCAGGAAAGGAAGGGAAGGGGTGATTTCTGAGCTGGAAGCCAGGTACCTGGCACTGCGAGACCATTCCAACCTGCAGACAGGAGCTCGTTTAGAGCCGCAGTCGGAGAGGGATGAAGAGCAAAGGGGGGAAAGCCGGTGGAAACCTTCCTCTGCTCAGACATGCTGAAATTCAGCCCTGGAGCTGCAAACTCCCAGCGGGAGATCTCAGCCCCTCTGCCGGCTGACAGCAGCCTGGGAGAGGAATTGCTCCGGGGGGAAAGCTGTGCATCTCTCCTGGCACAGAGACATCCAACCCTCGCCCAGACGGTGCACGGAGGGCAAAGAAAACCCTGACAAACTCGTGCTCCATGTGCAGCAAGGCAGAGACGAGCATCTCTGAACAAGATATCCTGGAAATGCTGTGACTGCGCTGACACAGCTCAGGGGCGGCTCTGACAGGGCGCTGCTGCCTCAGCCGGGTCCTGACAGCCACGGAATGCCACCGAGGGGTGGGAGCAAACGAATGAAAATAGGAAGGAATGAAAACAGAAAGGAATGAAAATAGAAAGGAATGAAAATAGAAAGGAATGAAAAGGAGCCCCAGGGACTCCTCAAATGAAGAATTAACAGACACAGAAAGGTGGGTAACATCAGATCAGCTGGAAATGCACGGGATGGGGGATGGAAGGAGGATGGGCGAGGTTTGGGACAGCAGGGGATATTCCAGCCCTGACAAGGCTCCCCACAGGGAAGGCAGCTCCTCATTAGCTCCCTTTCCAGCGGAAGCTGCATCCTTATCACATCCCACAGATAACCCGCGGCTCCCACCGTTTCCCACAGGATGCTTTGAGTCCGGGAAACACACAGGGTAACAGAGCTGCACTGTATGGACAGGAGTGACCCAGAACTCCAGAGAGGACACACACAGCATCTCCCCAGCTCATCCACAGCACCCTTCACCCCCTCCCCGTGCCCATCACCCCTCCAGCCCGCTCTCACCTCCTCGAAGAGCTCCAGGCTGTAGGTGTTATCATCGTCAGCAAAGTAAACGATGCCGGGCTGGCTGTAGTTCTTGTGGAAGGTCTCCCTCAGCCACCGGAGGGCCAGGTTCCTCTGCATGGTGCCGCGGGGGATGCGGGGGTCCCTCATGTCGCCGCGCAGTTTGTAGTTGCGCGGTGTCTCCACGTTGAGGTGGGTGTAGTTGAGGCCGGTGTCGCGCAGCAGGCGGGTGATGAGCGGCGTGCGGCGCTGCGAGTCCTCCACCAGGATCCAGTGCAGGTTGGGCACGTGGAGCAGCGTGTTGGCCAAACGGGTCAGCTCTGCCTTCTGCACCGGCCGGCTGTAGGTGGGGGTGACCACGTGGATGGTGGGCAGCGTGTCTGACCACGGCGGTGGACGCGTGTACACGTACTCTGTCCTCACCACCTCCACAATGTCCCGGTCCGACAGGCAGTATTCCTTGGAGTCCAAGCCTGCAGCGAGATCACGCTGGGAGTCACCACCATCATCTGGGCAAGGGCATGGAGAGAAGAAAAAGCCGCATGGGCTCGGGCGTCCGGCAGCGCCCGGCTCTGCTGCCAGCGGGTCACCCTCGGGGGGCGAGGACAGGCGGAGGCTTGTGTAAATCAGGACACGGATAAATAAAGGAATCAGGGACGGACACACGTGAGAAAGGAAGATTCTGCTGCTAGAAAACCAGCACTGAGAGAGCCTGGGATACCTGGGCTGAGAGCTCATTACAAGCAGCTTCAAAAAGCACCCGGAATAGACAGGATTGTACAGAGAGTAGATCTGGATAAAGAGAATAGCAATGTGGATTGATGATCCATCATTCCTGAAGAGCTCCAGTGCTCTGGGCACCATGCTTGGTGGGTCAGGACTCAGCTCTGGGAAAAGCACTGCTCTTCCATGGCCAAGGATCTGGGATTCTCACCATGCTTGGTGGGGTAGGACTCACAGCTTTGGGAAAAGCACTGCTCTCCCGTGGCCAGTGATCTGGGAATTATCACCACACTCAGTGGAACAAGATCCACAGCTCTGCACCAGGCACTGGAACGTCTGGGTTGGGAGATGGGAAATCACTGGTGGGAAACAGCAGGTCAGTGGAGACCCCCAGCAGCACAGTCTGGGCAGGGCACTGCATTGTCCCCCTGCTCCCTGACAGGCACAGATGGGCACAGAGAAGGAGGGAGAGACACACTTCAAACCCAGAAATGGAGAGGGAAATTAAAGCCGGTATTTGTGGGCTTTCTCCTGCAGAGGATTTCCCCTGCTTCTGACTAAACTCCCTCAAAAAGGCCCCTCCAGCCTCTGAACAGAACAGCCCACTTAGGGGGGGCAGATGAGCACTGAAGAGCCTAAAGATCAAATACACTGATCCAAAATGATATAAAATCCCTGCAAATTATCCCAATCAGCTCAAGGGAATGGTCCCAAGGTCCCAATCAGCTCAAGGGAAATCCAGTGTTGGTTCACCTGCCACCTTTCCAGGGTGTGACTCCCATGGTTCCCACTGGAGACTGGCAGGAATGGCAGAGATGAAGGGGGACCCCCATTCAGGATGCAAGCCTGCCTTGTCACAAAACTCCCTGAGCCACAGATTTTTCAAAATCAGGTAACTACCAGGAACTTGGGATGAGAAAGAGCAGGAACAGAGAGCCATTAGATCTGACCCAGCAGGGGATTAGCCATGGCTTTTTCAGAGTGTGTTATTCTTCCAGCAGCACAGACTCTGATAACTGAACCACATGAAGGCTTCTGGTGCTCCGTGGCACAGACAGAGGTGGGGTGGTTATTTGGGGGAGGGAGGAGGGCACAGGTTGATATCAGACCCTGTGTAAGACAAAACTCCTCAGCATCACACAGCAGAGCTCTCTGAGAGCAGAGCACACTGGAATCAGCTCAGAAATAAATCTGTGAAATGCATTGGATGCAGACACAAAAACAACGAGCCAGGATGGTGCCTGAGAGAGTTTGCAAAGCCCTGCAGGTGAAAGGCTCAGCTGTGAACCCTGGCATGTGGAAGTTCTGCTGCTCTGGGCATCTCCAGGTGCTCATCTCTCCCAGCACCTTTTGGCAGGAGATCTCAGAAATGCTGCACAAGAACAAAATGATTCCCCTCGAGGGCTTTCAGGTTGATCTCTACCCCCACTCACTTTCCACTGGGGGCCCAGAGAAGCAGAGAAGTGTCTTAGCAAGGTTGTTGGTGAGTTCTTGACCGAGTCATTGGAGCAGTCTCTGTGCTGGAACTGCAGTGGCCATCCACAGAAAACAGCTTTTAGGGCAGTCAATCAAATTGTACAGACAGGCAGGGTCTGTAGTGTAAAGTTCACACTACAGCAGTAGTGCAAAATTTGCATAGTAAAATTTAAAATAAAAAAACTTCAAATTTTTAGTAATTTAAAGTTCTGTTTTAGAGCCCAGTAGACCCCTCATCCTTCGAAACACTGTCCACCTTCCAGAAGGGATCAGTCATTTTTCCCTGCCCAAAGCCTCAAGGGTGGCTGTCAGGAGAAAGGGAAAGCTGCTTGGGACAGGCTGAACTTCCTTCAACTCAAACTGCACATCAGAGTGTCCAACAAAGGGATAAGCAGCTGCAGAGGATGGGGGCAAACATTAAAAGGGGAGAGAATTCCCCAGAGAAGGAGACCAGAGAGGATGATGGGGACCTGAGAATGGGCTGACCTTCTTCCCCCAAGGCTCAAGAGAAGGACAGAACCAAGAAGGGATATGGCAGAAGGCAGAGCCCCCAAGAGCTCCCAGAACCCTTAGATATCACTGCTGTGCCAAGAACAGGACCAAACCAGAATGCTTCTGGCCAAAAGGGCTCTCTCAGCACTTCCTGCATCCCCCTGACTTGGGCTGTGTTTACTGCAGTGTGGAGTTGACTTTTCATAATTTTGTAACTCCCCCAGGCAGGTGAGATCTGCTTCTCACCTTCTCCTTCCAGCACAAGAGCACAGCTTTTCTGCTTTCCCTAAAAAGTGAGTCTCTCAGCCTCACATGTCCCAGAGCAGCTGCCCCGAGTGGCAGCTCAGCTCTGTTTCCTCCGCTCCCCCTGCTGCAATAATTCAGTGTGCAGAGTGCTGAGAAGGGCAGCAGGGAGGGGATCCTGTCTCAGGGAACGAGGAGAGGCAGCACTCTGGATCTGGGCTGTGAAGAGCTCTCCAAGTGCAGCGAGCACATCCCAAGTTTGGAGTTTGATGCCTCTGAAGAAGCCCTGCGAGCGCTGGGCCGCTCCTACAGCAGAGGTGGGCATGGTCTGGGAGCTGAGATGAGCATGGCTGCCATGGAGAAATGGAATGAGAGAGGAGATGAGCACGAAGGGGGGATGCACAGGCTTGGCATGGGCTCGGTTTGGTTTCTCTCACCCTTGTGCACTGCCAGCAGGGGAGCAATGGTGCTCTGGTGCCACACGGTGATTAGCAGTGTCCAGGGCAGAACTATCAGCACGATAGCCAGGATGTCTCGTCTCTTCGGCATCTCCAAGACTGACTGGACCCACAGCTCCTCATTACCTGACAGTGAAAACCCCAGAGACAGAACAGCAGAGCACATGGAGAAGAGAAATAAATGGGCAGGAAGGAGCGAGGACAGAGAGAGAAAACGCGAGAGAGGGAGGGAGGGAGGGAGGGAGCAGCGAAGGCACACGACTCGAGGGTCTTACCCGTGCTTACAACCCACCCATTGCAGAAGCAGGTTTGGAGGGGCCTCGGCTGCTGAGCCCAGGAGCAGCAGGGCACTGGGGCAGAGCTGGAGCTGCCAGCAGGAGCTCAGGGACTCATGTGGAACCAGACCTGAAACACAGAGCACAGGCGGGTAGGCACGGAAAGTGCCGAGATCCCAAATCCTCCTGGAGAAGGACAAACCCCCCTGGAGAAGGCAGAGAGCAGCAGCGATGTGTCCCACCCCTCCAAAGAGCTGCCTCCTGCGTGTCCAGGGCCTCGCTTTTCCTCTGCATCCCCTTGTGAAATGAGTTCCCCCTGTCAGCCGAGCCAAAGGTGCTCGGTGCCGCGGTGTCACAGCTCTTCCCCTCGAGCCAGCCATGCCCAGGGATAGAGCAGAGATGACCACAGCCCTGCCTGACACCTCAGCACCCGCTGTGACCCCCCAGATCCCCTCCCTTGGCCAGCCAGAGCTCTCGGGGTGGCTGCTCCTTTCCTTTTGAGAGTCCCCACATTTTCCCCACCAGCATCCCCTCGTCTCACCCCACCCCTATGGCATCCCAACCGCAGCCCGTTTCACTCAGCCTTCCAGCAGCCTGCTCAGGTTCGTTCCCTCTCCGAGGTGCAGTGCCTGGAGTCTATTAAAGTGCCACGATGGCTTAGTTTGATGCGACACGAGCACATACAAGATTTAAGCCGGCTGTGTCTCGCCCCGGCGAGCAAAGCGCAGCACTTAGCGGGGCTGCCTCGCAGCGGGGGCAGTTTGCAAACACGGGCAGCAGTTTAGAGCCACCGATCCCCGCGGGGGAACGCATTAGAGGCTGCTAAAAGGGCTGCAGGGCGGGCAGGGAGAGCCCGGGGATGCTGCAGAGGGAGGCGGGGAGCGGGATGCTCTGGGAAAAGCGCTGCTCTCCCACTGCCAGTGATCTGGGAATTGTCAGATCTTCTCTTAAATCACAGCTCCTCAAGCCTGGGCTCTTGCAGCCGCGCCGCTGTGCAAATATTTTCCCAGAGCTGGCTTTTCCTTGGTTGCGCGGGGCACTGATGGAGAAATCCATGTTCAGATCCCTGATTAGCCCAAATTGGATTGATCTGAGTTTCCCTTGGCCACTGGGCTGTACAGCCAGCCCCCGGCACCGAGCCCACTTGGAGTGAAACGCCTCCAAGAGCTGACAGCCTTTTCCTCTGAAGGAATCTTGCAATCAAGCGATATTCAAGTGGCTGGACAGAACCCGGCTCTTCCAAATTAGCACTTCAATCACAGAGATATTAATTTACCAGGGAAAACAAGAGGGAAGGAGGACATAGGTTGGACTTAAAAGTCCTTAAAAGTGACATGTAAACGTTCTTCATCTAAAGTTTTGGTGAATACTTTTTTTTTCACACATACAAAGCCCAGACTCATAGAAAAATTTCCAGCCAACTGCAGCAAACAGCCAGTTCCCCAAACAGCTCTCTCATTTTTGTTTCAGAATTGGTGAAAGCAGCCTCATTCAGACAAAACAAACCAGGGAGGAAGAGGAGGAATTATTCCAGCAAGCTTCTGCTGCTTCCCTGTCCAGCTCTTGGAGCCAGAGAAATCCCACTGGTCTGGCTCTGCCAAAGCACAGTGCCCTCAGGAAAGAGCATCTGGCCCCATCCCTGCTGTCCCTGTGGTTGCTGACCGTGCCTGAACAGAGGACACGGAGTGTTGGCATCCTTGGAATCCTCTGATAAAGCAGGAACACGTCCCTTGAGAATCCCTGTGGGGCAGGGCTGCAAGGGGCAGCTGGAAAGCCTGAACACCTGAGCCAGTGCCTTCCCTAGAAACGCACCAAGGACAGGATTGTGCTGCTGGAGAGGGGCTGGGAGCAAATGACCCTTCCAGAGACAGAGAATGTTCTTCTCCAAGGACAGGGAATGTCCCCTTTCACGGACAGGGACAGGGAATGTTCCCTTTCACAGACAGGGAATGCACCCCTCCAAGGATGGTGAATGTCCACTTCCAGAGACAGAGAATGTTCCCCTCCATGGACAGGGATTCTCCCCTTTCATAGGCAGGGAATGTTCCCCTCCAGGAACAGGGAATTTTCCCTTCCAGGGACAGTGAGTACACCCTTCCAGGGATGGGGAATGTCTCCTCCATGAACAGGGAATGTTCTTTTCCATGGACAGGGAATTTTCCCCTCCAGGGACAGGCTGTGCTCCCTTCCCTGTCCCCCGAGCTGGCTGAGCTCTTCTTGCACCATCAGCGTTTCTGGGCTGCAGATGCGACTCAGAAGCAGTGGCTACAATCAATGTCCCCAAAGGGACACGGCCCCAAGGTGGGTCCCAGATGGTGATGATGGACTGGGAGGGATGTGGAGCTGAGCCTGACCCCCAGTTCTGGCCATGCTCTGCACCCTGAGCTGCCCAGCAAGATCCAGGGAGTGCCACGGGCTCTGCTCTGCAGCAAAGGCATTTACAACTGAGAATTCCTGAAGGGATTGGCTGTTATTGATGACTCTGGCTGATGGACATGGCAAGAATTCCTCTGGGGCTGCTGTGAGCACGGTGAAATCTCCATCCAGAATGTTTCAAGCTTCTCTCTCAACACCCTGGTGCCACAGAGGGCCTGGCTGTGAGGTGACACCAGCTATCAGTGTCACAAAGCCACGCTCCCCATTGCTGCCAAAGGTGAAATCCATTTCTCCTGTGAACAGCATCAGCCAGGAGTTACAGGGAGCCTGTGATTTTACACTGCTGGGGAGAGGAGTCACAGCTTCACAGCCCAAGACACGGGGCTTGCCCTAAATCCCAAAATTCCCTCCTTGCCAATGCCAGACAATGCTTTTTGTTGCTGTTTGTGGCACGAGCCGAAAATGATGGGGAAAATGATGCTCCTCTTCAAGGCATTCACTCTTTATTCACCCCTTTCCCATCACAACACCACTCTACTTTTCCCACTGAAAATGTTCCAAACAAACCCTGCTTGGTTCAGATTGTCAGTTTGAAACTTCTGCTATCACCCCTTCCCCAGGGAAATGAAGGAGGAGGAACAAATTCAAATATCAATTAAAAAGAACAAACTCCATTTTCCACTACAGAAAATATCCTGCCTTTTTTTTTTCTTCACAGTTTGGAAAAGTGAAGTGAAAGACACAAATCAAACATGAGTGATTTTGAGGTTAAAGCACTCCTAAAACAAAGGAGTTTTGCACGATTTTGGGAAGAATCGGGTGCCACGTGATGAAAGAGATCCCCATCCTCCGGCAGAGGGCAATGGTGTCGAGGAATGACAATATGGAAAGGGCACTGATCTAATAAAAAAAAGCTTTAATAAATCCTGGAGCCACGTGTCAGTAACACGCTGGATTATTAAACACGGAAGGTTCTTTTTTTAAATCAAGTTAATTGGCAGCAGCCCTGACACTTGCCATAGGAACGGCTGATTTGATCTGCAACCTTTACAGTCAGTTTTACCTTCATTCCTCCTTTGGGGCTGCTCAGCCCCACTGCCGTTAATCCTTGGTTTGCCCACATTGAAGAGAAGCGATTTAGAAAACGTTAAACTAAAGAAGGGCTTGATTTGAATTTGTACATATGCATCTCGCTGGAGTAAAAACATTGTCTGCATGTAAAAAAAACCCAAAAAACAACAAAACAAAACCAAAACCACACGCTTAAAAAATCCCCAAAGAAACGCAGCAAACGCTTCGTTGTGCTCCAAACCAGCCAGGAAATGACAAACAAATGCTGCCAAAACCTGCAACAAAAGCTTTACAGAGAAAATAAACACTCACACTTCAGGATATTCTCACCAACAGCTTTTCCCTCTGGGCAAAGTATCCCCAAAATCCAAACACAGGGTTCCTTTCCCTTTGGCAACAGCAGCTGGGTGTGATCCCAGCTGAAAAATGATGCTGGGGTGGCACAAAGCAGAGCTGGTCCACATCCTCTGTGACCCCAAATTTGAATTCACACCCGAGCTCAGCCAGACAGAAAACAACCCCAGGGATGTGAGCAGAGAGATGTCCTGCCCACTTCCCAGAGAGGGAAACTGAGGCACGGGGCAATCACAGCTCAGCAGTCGATGGGGACAAAGGTGGAACAGGAGCAGGGGTCAGGTTTGGTGGGGTTGGGAGCAACCTGGGATAGTGGAAGGTGTCCTTGTCCATGGAAAGAGGGGGGATGAGATGGGCTTTGAGGTCCCTTCAGCCCAAATAATTCTGGAATTCTGAGGTTCTGTGTCAATTCTGAGGTGCTCCCCACACATCCCCGCTCCTTTCCACGCTCCTTGGCAGGGGCTGGGCACTCCAAACTGAAGATTTTTGGTGTTTGGCAGAACAGGCTTGTAAAGCACAGGCTAAAAATAAAGGTAGCAATAAAAGCCTCTTGCTCGTTAATTACTCTGTAAGCCATTACTGCCTAAAAACCCCATAACTTTAATGGGGGCTATTATAAGTATAGTAGCAAAACTGTGGAGCTAATTACTGTTTAGTTATTAAGCAGAACATAGCCAGAACTGAGTAATGAGCACACAGAATCGCTGCTTCTTCGAGGATTTCATCAGGGCTGGCATTTTCAAGCTCAGATGCTCCCGATCCAGGGACAAAAGGACAGAGGATTTTGGGGTCAGCCATCCCAGGCAGCTGCGAGGGGCAGGGACCATCCCTGAGCTGATGTGGGCAGCACCAACCTCGGAGTTCAAAGGCAGGGAGAATGGTCAGGAATGTTTCAGAATTCCAGTAGAATTCTTCCAGCTACAGGAGACTGGGATTCATCCACGGGAATCCAAATTTTGGGCCAACGCTGCGATGAAGGGTGAGGGTTTGTATCATCTCTTCACCCAGCATTTGTTTCTTTCTTTTAAAAATTAAAATAATTCCTATGGCCCTAAATACAGAAATCATGCATTCTCCTTTTAATTTATTATTTTATTTTATTTTTTAATTTCAGAGATTCAGAAATATTGGGACAGCCTGCTAAGGAAGCTCAGTTTCAGGAGGCTGAATATTCAATATTTTCTCCAGCTTCACCTACAAACCACAGTCACTGCACTTTGCAGACATTCCATGTGTTTTCCAGCTGCCACAGAAACTGAGGCACAAAAATTCTCTGACCTCACAAGAGCTGAGGCAAAACCTGACCCCACTTTTCTTCCTTCCAGCCTGAGCCCTGTTGCCACAAATGGGATCAAGAACACAGCTTATCTCCCAGGAAAAAAAATAAAATTAACCAAGCTTCTCAGAACAACACTTAAATTTTAAAGCAAGCATGAGTAAAGTGGATCAAGGGAGCTCAACACAAGCACAATTAGCTGCTGGAACTTATTGCCACAGGATACTGAGAAGAACAAGAACTTAACAGGATTCGAAAAAGGATTAGTTGTGTATGTGAATAAACTGCATATCCAGAATTAGAATGAACAACCCACCAGTTTGGAAAACATGCAAACCCTTGAGTTTCAGAGCTTCAGCCAAATTTTAACAAGCATCAGAAACTTTCTCTTCTCCTGATTAATCCCCCCTCCCCACCCCATGCTGGAGTCGGGACAGGAGGTGTGGTGACACTGGGGGGACTCTGCCTAGCCCCAAGATTTCACTGCTTCCAACTGCAAAGCTGATAAAACTTGAAAAAAAAAAAAATTTGGATTCATCGTCCTAAATGTGCTTTTCTCTACAGGTTCTTACAGTGCAGCCACCACCACAGTGGCCAAATGCTGATTTCTCCCTAACTACAGGCACTACACTTCCTTTCCTCTCTGTTCCAAAGACACAAAAGGATCTTTACAGAGATCTTTACATCCTTTTCCCAAGGATGGAAAAGGCAGGAATCCTTTTATTAAATGATTTTGGAAAGGACCAGAGCTGGGCTTTGCAATGTTCTTGAGCTAAGCAAAGCAGGAGCAAAAAGCATCACCCTGGTGGGTGATCACCCATCACAGTGGTGAGGCTGCTGTGGGTCCTGGGTGCTGGGAGAGCCCCAAAAATGCCATCAGTTATAGGGACAGCCCTTTCTGCTCCCAGGGGATCCTCTGCTCTGCCAGGATTGACAGGAAAGCTGTGCTTTGACTCAGGTTTTGGGTGAGAAAGCCTCTGCAGCACCCAAACCTCCTTGACAAACGGCTGCACTTCTTCACAGATGGTTTTTAAAAAGCATCTCTCCCGAGATGAAAAGCTGTTTGACTTGCAGCCCACTTCCAAAATAGAAAGGCAACTGGGAGTTGTTTTTCTTCAGGGAAAAGTTGGGTTTTCGTTAAGGTTGCCTGCGGGTGAACGCTGGGGAAGGAGTGCTCCAAGAATTCCCTCCTTTCAGGGGTTTTTCCACCAAATCTCCTCATCTGGTGACACAACACACCTTGAGTTGTCCCCTTTGCTTGGCTCAGGCCACACCAGCCCTGCCAGCATCAGCCACATTCCCAGACTCTCCGTTTCCACCTCTGTGGTCTGCGCTGCACTGAACATTTTGTGCACCGCTGACTCCCACAGCTCTGAAAAAAAGTGACATTAACACAGGATGACCCAATTTCGACGTGATTGGGCTGAATTCCACAGCTTCATAACAGGCTTTGCATATGCTTTGTCCGAAGGGTTTGAGGGCACGTGACACCTCACAGGAAGAGGAGGCAGCTCAGGATGATCAAGCCTCGCTTTTCCAGAGGAAAAGCCTCACCTTTCCCACCTCCAGGCCACAAAGCAGCATTTTTTTTAGGATGTGAATGGTTGAATCATCGAGCCAAAAGTGTCAAGGCTTCTTGTGGACATGTCTCTCTCCCTCTCCCCAAGGAACAAGCCAAACCAGCACAACACAATGGAATGATAAAAGAGGACAGACTGTGGTAGAGCTCCCTGATGCTGGAGCAAGGATTGCATCACCTGCACCACTCCACAGCTCGTGCTGCTGCTGTCTGAGAGAAGCTCAGGGTTTTAGATCCTGTCTGAGTTACTGCTGGAGGATTCTGTGGGTGCCCCTGCATTCCTGGGCTGCTGGGACACGCTGGGAGCTGTCTCTTGAGAAAGTTCACAAATCTGACCCTCAAACGGGAAGAGCTGTGCCCAGCAAGCCACAAGGCCTCGTTTTATGTCCCAAATCCCAGTTTTCTCAACTCCAGACCTCTCTGTTTGCCAGGGCAGGGCACACACCTTTGGTACCACCTGGGAGAGGCTCAGCAGCCCCACACCTGAGCCCTGGCTCCACAGCCTTCAACACTCGCTTGTAATCACAGAGTTCTTCCCTGCCCCCGGAAAAAAAATCAATCCTGCTCTATTTGAAAAGAGTTATTAATAACCTGGTTCTGATGGATAAAAGAAAAAGGGAGAAAGGAGCTCCCAGAGCTGTAAGTTCACCCTCTCCCACTGCAAAAAGCCACCACTGGGCTCTCTAAACACCTTAAACAGGGATTTAGTTCTCAAAAATGTGATCATTCCCTTTTCAATAGCAAACATCAAATATCTTAAAGGTGTTTTTTTTGAAGGCTGGGGGAAAAGCCATGAAGGCAGCGAAATTCTCCACCACTCTTGGAAACAGCAGCTGCTGGAGGCACAGAAATCAGAAATCTCGACCTGCTGGTCAAGAAATCAGCCACAACCACTGGGGCAGTTTACAGAGAGCACTCCCAGCTCCCATTAGATGGCTCCTTTATGGGGATGAGGCTCCAATCCTGATCCCTGCCCAGTGCTGGGTGCCCATCAGGGCACAGAGCCCTCAGCCTGTGCCCTCTGCACAGTCACTAATGGCACCGAGGCATTAACATCGATCCTTTGATGCCATGGCGTGGGAAGGGAAGCAGGGGGAGTGCTCTGGGATGATGAAGCAGATGCCCAACTTTATTCTGCAATAATTCCACAGCTTGCAGCGCAATCAATCTGTGCTCGCAGGCCATCAGGGCAGCCACAGACCCACACAGCCTGCTCGTAACAGGAAGGTCACTTTTTAATGGTTTCCCTCTGGTTTCTGGTCCCTGCTGGAGTTCTGACTTCTCAAAATGTGCTTTCACCTCTCCTTCCTCACCAGCTCCCTCCCCAGGAACAGGAGGTTTTTGCCAGCCTTGGAGCTCTGATATATCAGGATGAAAGGAGTGAGAAGGGAGTGTCTTTACAAACAGACTCTGACTCTGGGGTGAGATAAGGCTGATATTGGGAGATAGAAAGAAACAATAAAAAGGATTTCCATAGGAATTCACTGATTGCTTACCCAGCTATGTTAACAGACTACAAAAGCAGTGACACAGAGATGGATATTGAAAGGGGCAATGGATGATAAAAGGGGGGTTTCATCAGTGTTTGGGGAGCCTGAACCTCTCAGACCTCAGCAATGGGAAAGAGAAGGAACTGCACATGGAAATTAGAATAAAAAGAGGCTGCATCCTCTATGAATTTTAGAGACCCCATGGAAATGCCCATGACCTCTCCCTTTATTCATGGATAAAGTACAGGACTCCTCTGTCTCCTTTTTGGACATAACTCTGGTGTTTGTGGATTCATTTTCCTAACAAGGATAACCCAGCCCATGTTCCCTTGGGGAGGAATTTGGCAGGGAACCATTCCTTCCCTTCTATCAGCACAAACCCCATATTCCAACCCAACAAACCTGGAGCTGCTGCAGCATTGCCTGAGGAGCTGGGGTTTGGTTTTTCCAGGGAAAAGCACGGGCTGAATGCACCAGGGTTGAATGCACCAGCTTGTCCAGCTTCCACCCCCAGGGTTCTGACTCCAGATCCTCTGTGGCTTTGGCTCACCTCAGCCTGTTCTGGAGCTGAGCTGGACAGAGCTGCTCGCTTTTGGCAGGGCTGGCAGGGCTGGAGGAGTTCAGAGGCTGCACAATGCCAGGGCACAGGCTCCAATGCCTCTGGTGATGGCACAGCCCAGCTCACACCAACCCCACAGCCTGGGGAGGGCCATTTCCTCTGATTTTAGAGGGCAATTTCCCCTCATTTTAGAGGGGCATTTCCCCCTGATTTTAGAGGGCCATTTCTCCTGATTTTAGAGGGCCATTTCCTGTGATTTTAGAGGGCCATTTCCTGATTTTAGAGGACCATTTCCCGTGATTTTAGAGGGCCATTTCCTCTGATTTTAGAGGGCCATTTCCCCTGATTTTAGAGGGCCATTTCCCTGTGATTTTAGAGGGCCATTTCTCCTTATCTTAGAGGGCCATTCCCCCTGATTTTAGGGGGCCATTCCCCCTGATTTTAGAGGGCATTTCCCCTGATTTTAGCCCCACCCAATAGCTGACCCCATCCAGATTTCCTGAATGAGGAATGGAGGAGCCAAACAGAAGCTGAAGATGCTGAAGCCGATGGTTTCACAGCTCAAACTCAGGGAATACGAGGTTGTCACAGGGACAAAGGCACATGTGGGTGCTGTCCCCTGCCAACACCACTCCCCAGGAGCACCCTGAGCCCTCCATAAAGCTTTGCCCAGCTTGGCCAAGCACCACCCTGCCACCAAACATCCCCTGAGATGCCCAGAGTGTCCCAGCAGCGGGGAACTCTGATCTCTGATGTCTAGGGCACCCACCCAGACTCCTCTAGAGCCTTTCAGTGGCAAGGTGAGGAGCCAGAGAGCCCTTGAGGAGCTCTGAGGAGCTGGAGAGCTTTGCAGGGCTGCTCCACTGCTGTAGTCACACAATAATTATGGTAGCTCGAATCAGCCAGGCCAATTACAGCGATCCCATTGCCACTGTCACCAGCCCTGCCTGGCAGGGATCAGGCTGTGCCCTGCCCCAGGAGGGAACAGGGCTGAGGAACATCCACAGAGCCCCACCACACTCTATGATGTAATTCCAGAACTGGATACACTGAGTGAAGAAAGCTCTAAGGGCTCTACACTTATCATGCAGTTGTTATGTGATAACCTGACACTGTGGACTTCAGACATGCAGGGTGCTGGTGAAGAATAGAATAAAGAACTGCTGCAGGATGTGAAAGGTGAAAACCAGTGAGACACAAAGGCCAACAAGAGAACCCATCTCTGACCACCCTCCCCCTTCCCCACAAAAACCCTCAGTTCACTCGAGAGCCCACCAATGTGACTTTACGTTGGGTCCTCAAGAATAGGTTCTGCCTGTTGTGTTTCTTTATTTTTATATTTTTTATACAGTTTTAAAAATTCTTCTTCCTCACACCACATCTGTGCTTTCCCCAGCTTCATCTCGAGGCACCACACTTCATCAGCCAGCTTGATTTTACCTTTTTTCTTTTTCTTTTTTTTTTTTTTATTAAAACACTATCTTCAAAGCACAAGAGCAGCCCTTGTGATTTGATTGGAACTGTCAGTCTTTCAAATGTCAGTCCTACAGATGACTAATCTTTAAAAACATGAGTTACTAAACTCATTGACTCAGTTGATGATGAGCCAGAGCAGAAAGGATGATTGAGACAGAGAGGGAGGAACTGGAGCTCTGAAGGTGCTGCACGGATCCATCTGCAGCTCGAGGGGTTTGGGATTTGTGGGAAAAGCCAAATGCAGGCAGTGCAAATGGGGATAACCAGATAACTACAGATATTTATTGTTGTTCCAGGGAATAATGATCAGATGTGCATTATTTTTGCCCGAGTTTTCTTCAGTATATTCATATGATCTCATGTCTAACTTTAGTAAAAACATCTAGATTAAAAAATAGCAAAAATGCTGTTTGAAAGTAATTTAAAAATAATTCTTCATACTGACGTGCAACTGTGAAAACACTTCAGAATTGAAAGAGCAGTTTTCTTTTGGCATATGGGGATGTGGCACACCAGTGAGGACATCTGGGCACTGCTGGTCCTCCCAGTACACTGTCCATGATATGATAATAAAAAGAGGATTTATACTGTCTTCAGCTGTCTGAGTGGAGTTGTGCAGAAGATGAAGACAATCACCATCCCCTGCTCTCCCTGACCCTCTGTTTTCCCACATCCACACAGAGTAGCAAAACTTTGGGAACCATCCCAAGCTTTACAGGCTGGCAGTGCCCACAGTGTGAGAGCAGGTGCTGATCCCATCCCAAATGTGGATTTTTCCCCGTCCCCAGCCCCAGAGCTCTCAGCTCTGCAGGGCTCACTATGCTCTGTGCAGGACAGCTCCTGCTCTCAGGTGAGTTATGAACTCCAGCAGCTCCTGCCTTCAGAGCCTTCTGGAACGAGACAAAAAGAGCAGCCAGGAAGGGCAGGAATAGTGCTGGCAGTGTTCTCAAAGACAAATGGGAGGAAGGAAGGAGGGGCACATGTGGGGTGACAGCTTCAGGGGGTCACAACAAATCCTGTACCACCAGGGGATTCAAATTCCCCGAAGTGGCAGGGACAGAGCTCTGCCCCCCTGCTCCCCTTCCACACGAGTCCTGCCCGTGCAAAACCCCCAAAACATTCAGCAGCCACAGATTTATGGTGTGCAAGGTTTGTTTCCCTGAGCCCAGCCCTGACAGTAATTCCTGCATCCTCTCAATGCCACGGACAGGCACTCCTCCACCAAGGGCAGGAATTGGCAGCTCCCCCTGCTCCCCTCCTTTGGGCTTTATTTATAGGAAAGCACCTTTTATGGCCGTTTTTCCTCCTTCCTGAGGCCAGGCTGGAGGCAGAAGCAGCATCTCTCCCTCCAGGACCCAGCCACATCCCCCTTGCTGCCGGGGATTGACCTCAGAGTGGTTTTATCCTGCCAGGCCCCTCCTCACCGCTCCTCTCTGAACTCTGGTTACTCACCCTTGGGAGAATTCAGAGCTAAAAGAATGAATAACTCAGACTAACTAACTCTGAGGGAGATGAGGCTTCAAACTGGGCCACCAGGAGTGAGCTGAGCTCTCACCACGCTGCTTCACAGGCTCGGGGGGATCTGTCCTGTTCCCCATCCTTAACCGCACAGATTCCAACCCATCCTTCAATATTCCCCATTGCTGCTCTCGTAATTTTCTCTCCCTGGTAAAAATCATTCCTCGCCCTGACAAACAGAATCCCAGAATCACCAGAGGTGGAAGAGAACTTCAAGATCTTCCAGTCCAACCCAGTGTTCTGTTTGAAGGCACTGCTGTGTGTCACCAGCAGGACTCCGGGAGCTCCTGAACTCGGGGTTTCCAAGGACCATCCACCTCAGTGAGCAGAGTGCCCTCAGGATGGGCTCACCCTCACTCTACAGAATCCCAGAATCTCAGAATTCCCATGAATCCCAGAATCCCAGAATCACCAGGGTTGGAAGAGAACTTCCAGATCTTCCAGTCCAACCCCTGCCCAACACCTCAACCAAACCACAGCACCCAGCACCACATCCAATCTCTCTTTAAACACATCCAGGGATGGTGACTGCACCCCCTCCCCGGGCAGACCATCCCAGTGCTTTATCACTCTTTCTGTAAAGAACTTTTTCCTGATGTCCAGCCTACATTTCCCCTGGTGCAGCTCAAGGCTGTGTCCTCTGGTTCTGCCTGGAGAAAGAGCCCAACCCCCCCTGCCCACAGCCCCTCAAGGCAGTTGTAGAGAGTGATAAAGTCACCTCTGAGTCTCCTTTTCTCCAGGCTGAACACCCCCAGCTCCCTCAGCCGTTCCTCACAGGGTTTGTGCTCCAAACCCTTCCACCAATCCTCGTTGCCTCCTCTGGACACCCCCAAGAGCTCTCAACATCCTTCCTAAATGGGCTCAGAACCACCCCAAAGCCTCACAGAAGGTCAGAGCTGCACGCTCTGGGGTGATGAACGTGTCCGAGCAACGTGATGTGCACTGTTACAAGAGAGACACTGCAGGAATCATTCATCAGCGATGACTTCTGTGGCCCCAACCTCCATAACCAGCTGCTGTTCATCCAGGGGCATCCCAGCCCATCTGAATAAAGCCCTGGCTGTGATGCCTGATGATTTTTGGTTTTCCTTTTATGCTTCTGTACCCTCTATGCATCCGTCTGTACCCCTTAACCATGTTTGTAATTCCTGTAGCTGATATTCCAGTTCTCAGTTTAGGCGTTTCTGCTGGGCAGAGAGACCAAAACATCCTCAGGAAGGGCTCAGTGTGCCCTGTGCTATCTTAAACCTGAGCTCAGCCTTGGGAGAAGCCTTCTGTCCAGAACATCTTGGTACTCTGCCTCATCCAGGGGGATTCATTAGAATAGGGAACTTCTGCATTTGTGAAGTTTCTTATGGGAATCTTAGATAGATATGCCAATTCCTGAAACTATAAAACTTGTACCGTCTGTACACGGGTGTGCCATTCTGCCATCAAGTTGTGCACCTGGGATCCCAAATACCGAGGGAAAACCCTTTTTATCCCCTTAACCGTGTCTGTGTCATTATTAAAAACTGGCCTTTCAAGGCAACAACAGCTGTCCCTACAAACCCACACCACACAGCCAGAGCAGCCTGTCCTGGAGCTCTGCATCCCTGCAGCTTCCTGAGAGCTGGGGAGGATATTCCTGCATCTCCAAGGCTGGAGAGAGCAGCAGACAGAGAGTGCCATAAACTGGCTGGCAGCTTTTCAAGGGTGGCAGCCTTGTGCCAGATGATCTCTCTCTCTCTCTCTCTCTCTCTCTCCCAAATTAGAAGCAGAACGTGCCACTAGAAAGTCAGGTGAAGGCTGTCTCTCAAGGAAGGGAGAGGCTGCCTCTCATCTGCTGAGCTGAGCACAGCCAGGGCCTCCCAAAAAACCCCAGAGCTCACAGAGGCAGCCCCTGTGCTGTCCCAAACCCACCCTGGCAGGCACACCCTGGGCTGCTGACCCTCAGCATGAGCTGTGCTGGGATTGAATCACTGCACCCCTCTCCTGCCATGGGCATGGGCACAGGAAGCCCCTCCTGGAGGCAGAGAAATGGCTTCATTTCCAATATTCACCTTGCCAGCCCCAGAGCCCAAGCTGGACAGTGCCATATAACGTATTTTTACTCATATTACTCATATTTTGCTCATATATAACTCATATATAATTTGCTCATATATATGTAATTGTACTCATATATATATAATTGTACTCATATATATATAATTTTACTCATATATATATAATTTTGTCTCATATATATATATTACTATATATATATAATTTTATCATATATAACTCATAATAACCTATTTTTAAATAAATAAATACCTTTATACTCCTACTGACTGTGGGAGACACAACAAGGCCAGCCAGGCCCCCTCTCTGCCTCAGCCACACATGTTCACATCCAAAAATCATCTCTGCCACTTTTCCAGCCCTGAGCCCAGCTGGAAAACCAAACCCATTCCAGAGCTCTGAGCCTTGGGGGTACAAAGCCCCCATCCCATCCTGGTTCCTCCTGGGAACCAAGGTCTTTGAGCCCCATTTTCATAAAGAAATACAGCTGGGACTGAGGGTGGGGGGCTGCAGAGAAGGGGCTTAACCTGGGAGGAATTGCATCACCACTTGTCCTCCTAACTGGAGCTTTTATCAATTATTAATTTCCTATAACTTATCAAACTCTATTCACTGCTGTGGGGGCTTTTGTGGATATTCTTCCATGACAGCTTCAATAAATCCCCACTTTTATATCACTTCCTATACTAAAACCATCTCGAGTTTCATTTCTAGGCTGAAAAAGGCAACACTACGCCCAGTGAAACACCAGGAATGATTTCTCTCAGCACTGCCCCTTGTCCACACTGCAGGAAATCCTTCCAGGAGTGCAGTTCCTGGGCTGATGGCACACTCTGGGCAGCAGGGTGGGACAGGCAGGCTCAGTGTGTCCTGTAGCACTGTGAACACCCACAGCCCTCCTGAGAATGAGCAGAACACACAGTCCAGAGCACAAAGAAAGCCCCAAATCCTGCACTGGCACCCAAAAACGCTGCAATGCTCTGATGTGCTTCTGCTGTGAAAGAAAGGGCTGAAATCTTTGGGAAAGTGGCTCCACAGGACTAATTCTTGCCACAGGACTGTAGGGTGGCTTTTTTTTTTTTTTTTTTTTGTTATGGATAGGCTGGCATGAGCTGAAGGTGGAAAAAGCTCACTTGGATCAGCACAGTTTCAGTGTCATAGTCTGGGATTCAGCTGCAATAACCACAGGAGATCCTTCAGCCTGTGGGGCCAGGGCAGTGTCATTCCCAGCGTTTCCTTTTGCTCATTCCCTAAAATCAGGAATCCCACAAGGACTTTTCCCAGGCAGGACTGTCCTGGCTGCCCCAGAACCATCTCTGTGCAGGGAAACACATCAGGACTCTCTTCTGCTCCAGCTGCTGAGTGATGGAAAACACAAAGTGGAAAATCCAAGGAGTTCAGGCAGAGCTCCAAGGTGGAATTCTGCACCCAAGTCCAGGAGGAGGTGACCCAGGCACCCACTCTGCTGGGAACCCACACAAAACAAGACTCAGCAGCACCTCAGACCCCTCTTGGTGCCACCAGGATGAGAGTCTGGGCTCTGCAAAACTCCAGCTCATCCCAAGTGAGGTCCCTGTCCCCTTGATGGTGACAGGAACGATGCTTCTTGTTCACTGAGAGCAGGAACGGGCCCCAAATCACGCTGGCATTATGTTATGATAATGCTGGCAGTATTATAAACGCTCTGTGTGCCAGACAAATCCTGGAGCAGGCTTCCAAATCCCCTCCAAATCCCCTCTTGCGTCTCTGCATTCATCCATTCATGAAATCCAGAGCACTGTCCTTCTGCTCCTGGCTCTTCCCAGCTCCGTGGAAGGTGAGGCAGGCTCGAGGTGTCTCTCCTTTTTTTGGTGCCTTTCAGGTGTTAAATCTGCAGAGGAACCTGCAGGGCTTAGGGATGACGTCCAGCAAGGCAACTGAGACAAATCCCGTGGTTTTTTCTCCTGTCAGAGTGAAGTGTGTGTCGTTCTCCTGCTCCCTGCACGGCCAGAGGAGTGGGGAGGTCCCACAGCACAGCTCAGCTCACTGCCTTTATTCCTTTATTCTTCTTGCAAACAGCAGGGAGATTTTATTTGGTTTATTTTAGAGGAATTCCTGTAGACCAGATGAGCTGCACCCTGGAAATTCCAATTTTTTCTTCACAGCTGAGCCCACCTGAGCCGACACCCTGATTTTTGGAACACCAGAGCAAAGGGTTCATTCCCCACCTTCTGGGGGTGAGCAGAATTCTCACAATTCCCTCTCCACCACTCTTGGAGAACAGCACCAAAATCCCTGCGCAGCAGCTTAGCTCTTGTCCTGGCTTTAGGGAACAGCTCAGCTCCAGGCAGGAGGGGATCTCAAGTGTTTCCTATTTATTCTGGCTGTCACAGCCAGGCACATCGCCCTGTGCTCCTCCTGCCTCACAGGGAGAGCAGAGCTGAGGGATTTCTGAGGCTGGGAAAT
>CM019214.1:122999761-123033240 GCA_009741485.1 Malurus cyaneus samueli
AGCGTTTATGTACTAATGAGGGCCCTGCAAGAACAGAACTGCTCTGGATTCTCTCAATTCTGTCTGAGCTGTGTTTTAGGTGAGCTGGATTTAGGCTCCAGGGTGAGCACAGCCCTGCTGCCTCTTGCCTGCAAATACACACAGAGCACGAGGGCACAGCACGAAAGAAGCAGCAGCAAATATCTCAGCAGCCCCTGTGGCAGTCGTGTCCCTGCCACGTCCCCATTCCCTGCTATTAACTCCAGCTCTGAATTATTAAGTGACAACATGGAAATCACAGCACCCTGACTGGATTTACCCAGCTGCCACTAAACAAAATCACCGGGATATATTAAAAAAAAACCTGTTGTGTTCGTGCCTGGAAAAGAAAAATCGGTATGCAAACAGTGATAAATCCTCTGATGTGCACATTTATGTTTTTATCATGTAGTTAATCAGGCAGGAGTATGTTCAGTTTAGATACAGCTCCACACTTCGCCTCTCTAATCCGAATCCCAGAAGGGCCTTCCAAAGCCATAATCTGCAATGCAAAATTGCAAAGCATATGGGAGTGTCTATAGATTTTCCAAATCACCTGTGCCCTAATTTAATATGAATAACAATTAGTTTACTCTTATCAGTTAATTGTGCCCCTTGTGGATTCAGCAACACTGCAGCTCGTCACCGAACGCCTTTGTCTGAACAAACTTTAATTACACTTCCTCTCGCCCAGCCCCGCTCGCAGCTCCGGCGACAAAGGTGAAATTGCTGCTAAACAAAAACTGCACCGCCAGTGACAGCGAGAAGGGAGCAGCTTCGGGAGAGAGGCAAACAGAGCAGCTCGGGGTTAATAGCAGCGAGTGCTGCTCGAGTCCCTCCAGCTCCGACATCCCGCAGCATCCCGGAGGAGCGGCAGCAGGAGATTGTCCAGCTCCGGGCAGCACCGACAGCTCTCCATCCTTATCTCCACCCCAAACTGCGCCTTCCCATCCTTATCCCCTCTCCAAACTGCGCCTCTCCATCCTTATCCCCACCCCAAACTGCGCTCCATCCTTATCCCCTCTCCAAACTGCGCCTCCCATCCTTATCCCCACCCCAAACTGCGCCTCTCCATCCTTATCCCCACCCCAAACTGCGCCTCTCCATCCTTATCCCCACCCCAAACTGCGCCTCTCCATCCTTATCCCCACCCCAAACTGCGCTCTCCATCCTTATCCCCACCCCAAACTGCGCCTCTCCTCCTTATTCCCACCCCAAACTGCGCCTCTCCATCCTTATCCCCTCTCCAAACTGCGCCTCTCCATCCTTATCCCCTCTCCAAACTTTGCGTCCCAGCCCTGGGCACCACCAGTAGAAGGGTGGAGAAAGGGTTCCTTCACTCGGGTTCTGTGATTAGCAGGAGATTGAGAGTGAAAGGAATGAGGAGGGAGAGTCTTTACAAAACAAATTTGACTCTGTGGTGAGATAAAACCGATCCTGGGAGATGGAAGGGAACAATGGGAAGGATTTCCATGGGAATTCCCTGATTGACTGAGCCCAGACTGTGTTAATGAACCACAAGAGCAGAGACACAGAGATGTGCATTAAAGGGGGGATGTGCATTAGAAGGGGGGTGCATTGGGTGTTTTGGGAGCCTGACTCTCCAGTGCCTCAGCAAGGAATGGGGAAAGAGAGAGGGAACTGCGGGTGGGAAATTGGGATAAAAGAGGCTGAGACCTCTATGGATTGGAGAGACCCCATGGAAATGCCCATGGCCTCTCCCTTTATTCATGAATAAAGTCACAGGACTCCTCTGTCTCCTTTTTGGACATCAACCTCTGGTGTTTGTGGATTCATTTTCCTCACAAGAGCCCAAGCACCCGGGTCCTGTTTCCAGCTCGGCTGCTGATCCGAACTCCAGGGGATTCAACCCCAGGGTGCTTCCCCAGCCCCTCCAGCCTTGCCAGTGATGAAGGTGATGGGCTGTGCACACACCCACCCACCCTGCACTGAGGAATCAATCCTGCCCTGAAAACACCTCTGCTGCCCCTACAAATGCTGCCACATTTACCTTTGGCACGGGAAATGCGTTTTGTTTTCGAGGTGCAGAGTCGTCCCTTGCGAATCATACAACACAAACAAAAAAAAGAACAGATTGAGGACGGCTGTTTCTGCTTCCATTTCAAACACTGCAGGGTTTTGCACACACACAGGCCTTCAATCTCAGTTACACCATCACCTTGGCAGCAAAATGTTGCCTTTGCACAGCAGAGGATGTGGGCTACAAACCCTTTGGCAGAGCTGAAGGAACAAGCCTGCAGCGCGGCAGATAAAGCCTGTGGCGTGAGGAATGCTCCCACCCCTCTCCTTTCAGCCCAGGAACTCTCCCACCGCACTCCATCCAGCCCAGGTGATGCCTTAAGAATTTTTGGCTTTTATTCTGCATGTATCCATAGCTTTGCTGTGTAGTTCTAGGCTTCATAAAGTGCTAAAAACCGTTTTTTCCAGCACTTTAGACAAAACATTGCTTTCCACGGCAAGATCCAAGGACACTTCACTACCTCAGAGCCCCAAAATCAGCAAACAACAATGAATGGGTGGAACAAGCTTGGGATGTTTGATACCATCACTTGAAGGTGGAACTGGAGAATTTGGGCCTGATATGTTCATGAGACAGAACTCATAAAAGGTGAAGATCTCATAACTCGGTATCCATTTTTTTTGGGGGGAAACCTCATGAAGAGGCTTTGCCTGCCCTGAATACACCTGTAGATCATCATTAAGTTTGCCTGCTTTAATTCTCCTGACTTTTTCTGATCTCAGTTTCAGGTGAGCCCTGTTTTAGGCATCACAAGAACATTCCCACCCCACTCCATGCAGCCCAGCAATGGGATGCTGAAGCCACAGAGGATGTGCACCATCCCCTCCCCCTGCTGCTGCTCCCTCTCCCCCCAAGGACCTGTCCCACCATCGGGGTTTGGCACAAATTCTCGCTGCCCCTCCACAGCACAAGAAATTCCTGCAGATTTTTACCTCAAAACCTCCAGAGCAGGTGTTAAAAGAAGGATTCTCCATAATCTGTGCTGATCCCTGCTCCTGAGCACAGATGAGAAGGACTCTCACCCTGCTGGAGTCAGGGAATTCATCACCTGCCACATCAAATACGCTCCTCACCTTTCTGCCACACGACCTCTGCCCCTCTCTGAAACGGGATATCTCCACCCTTACTGAGCAATAAGCTGCTGTGAATACTTAATTGCTTTTATTACACTCCTGTAATTGTTATCATGACCTTTCTATGGACCGTTTTGATGTGCCTCTCACCAGGTTATTATTTCTGAGCCAGGGGCTCCCGTGGAACAGGAACATTAATCTGCTGCAGACAGAGGATCTGAAGCTGGTGGTGTTTGATCTCTCCTGGTGAAAAAAAGGAGGCCACCAGCCAGGCCAGGGTGAGCTCTGCCATTCTGGCAATGCCATGAAATCCCTGGCTTTTCCCAGTGGATCCTCCCACCTCTCTCCTGATCCCCTCGTCAGCTTAGCAAGCAGCACAGCAAAAGCAGCCACGATTACAAATCTTAAACATGGCCAAGAACAACTGGAACAGAGTGAGTAGGGAGGCCAGGCTGAGTGGCCAGGATAATTCTGCAGGCAGCATTAGCTGCTTCACCAGCACAGTGAGTCACTCCCCCAGCTAATTCCCAACTAAAGAGGAAAATCAGGCTGTGACTCTTTGTGGAGAAACAAACAGCAGCACCTTTGCAGCTCTGGTTTCTGCATCCAGCCATCCTTCACAGCATGATGCCAAATCCACCAGACCAGAGAGAGCAGGGGCAGCCTTTTCACCATCCAGAGAGAGCAGAGGCTGTCTTTTGACCATTCTGAATGAGCAGGGGCTGTCTTTTGACCCTCCAGAGAGAGCAGGGGCTGTCTTTTGACTATCCAGAGAGAGCAGGGGCTGTCTTTTGACCCTCCAGAGAGAGCAGGGGCTGTCTTTTGATTCTCCAGAGAGAGCAGTGGCTGTCCTTTGACCATCCTGAGAGAGCAGGGGCTGTCTTTTGACCATCTCATTCTTCTCAGAACAAAGCCGTGGCTCAGGCAGGGCTGCTTTGGCTGAAGGAGCTGGAAATATAAACCCAACAAAAGCTTATCCTGCAGACCTGCCAGCTTTGGCAGTGTTCAGGCAGGTCTGACAGCCTCACCCTGTAAATAAATTGTTCCTGGTGAAAGCAGAGGAGCCATCTCATCCATCTCAGGTGCCGCAAATCCACGGCTGGCCTTTCGCAGAGACTGCACTATATTAAGAGAGCTGTTTAAATGGTTCCCAGCTCACCCAACAGCCTTTTCACAAACAGAATTTAACATTTGTTAAGCTGTTGTGGCTGCCCCATTCCTGGAAATGTTCCAGACCAGGCTGGACGGGGCTCTGAGCAACCTGGGATAATGGAAGGTGTCCTTGCCCATGGAACAAGATGATTTTTCAGGTGCCTTCCAACCCAAACCATTCTATAATTGTCTGAATTTCTGATTATTGATGATCCTTGTCTCTTTCTTCCCCTCTCTCCCAGCTACTTGTTCCTGTCTAGAAAGAGGGAGACGAATTTCCAGCCAGAAGTGAGATCATGTCGTGCTCCCTCTGAGCACAGCTCCAGGTCAGGGACTGCCCTAGTCCTTGCAGGACAAAAACATCCCAAAGCTTGACTGCAGCCTCAAGGACTGCAGGGCTGCAGGAGCAGGGAGAGGAATGCCATTCTCATCCCTCACTGGTGACACTGAAAAGCTCAGGGACAGGACCAAGGTGCTCTGTCCCTGCAGGAGCACGGAGCATTTCTGACCCTGGACGTGAGGGCTGCAGCCAGCAGCAGCTGGAGCAGAGCCCACGGCTTCAAAGGGCCTCACTATCATAAAAACAACAAACATTTTGCTCCTAAATAACCCCTTTGTTGCTGGGCTCAAAGCTCTCTCACACAGCTGCTGCAGCGCCTCTCACACAGAGGGGCTGAGCTCTTGCTGGGGCCACTGGAGACGTTCTCAAACTGGCCCAAAGTGTGCCCAGGACTCGCTAAACTTGCAGATGCCCAGTTTAAGGCTGTGTTGGATGCTGACCCAGTTTCTCCTCCCCTCTCTGTTCCAAGAAATGCAGCTGTTCCATGAGGCAGGGAATCAAATCAGCCGGGCTCGCTCGGGGCAGGCTGGGCACGGCGCTTCCCTTCAGCTTCCCAGGACAGCCAGCTCTGTTTGTGCAGCAGCTCATGGCTGCTCAGGTCAATTAAATATCACCCTGATTAGCTGTGATACACACAAGCAGCTGAGGGACAAACAGGCAGGACGGGAATAACATTTTTCCCTGGCGATGAAAGGAGCGAGTGCAGGGAGCAGCCAGGAAAAGACAATAATTTCTCATCTGTGCGATGCTCAGCATCACCCCACGGGGCAAACCACTTCCAGAAACACATCTGGAGGGACCAAAGAGTGCTTTGGGATTCCCTGGGAAACCTTTCCACGCACAAAGGTGTTCATCCAGAGCCAGCAGTGCTCCCAGCAAAGCCTCCCTCACCTTTACACCCCAGACCCAGGTGGGATGGGTTCCCTGGGGCTCAGGCTGATGGAGGCAGCATCCAGAGCCCGTCAGGAAGCATCAGGCTCAGGGGCTGCTGCCTGCACTCAGCTCCATCCTCCTGCTGCTTCCCTGCTCCTGACAAACGCTCCCAGCTCCTCCCGGCCCGCCTGCCCTCGGGCGACACTCACGGGTTTCATTTCCTAAATGCTGTGATTATTATTTCATGGCAAAGCTGGCTGGATGCAAGGCTTGACGAAATGGGCCTGCTTTTCAGACAAACTGCTGGCTTGAAGGGTGGCACAGCAGACCTGGGAGGGGAGGGAAATGCTGGGAAAGTCTCCAAAAGCCTGGGATGGAGGATGCTCTTTCTCTCCTTTCCCTCTGCTCCCTCATCCTGGGGGCCAGACAGCATCTCCTGGTTTAGGAGATGGATAAAAAAAGGAAAGGCTGAGGTTTGGAAACACCAAGTTCATCCTTAGAGCAAGGCACCCAATGAATGAATAATGGAAAAGCCTGCAGCAGCTCCTCATTTGAGTTTGCACAGACATTTGCACTTAAAGCTGCCTCAAATCCCTGTGCTTCACCCTTTCCTGATTGAATCCAGCATCCAAACTCGCTGTGGTGCTCCAAGGGCACTGGAACGCCCCATGCAAACCAAGTCAAATATTAACTTGTATTTGTAGATGACTTTTTAAGTGTCTGTGAAACACTGCTCTGTTATCCCACGTCTCTCAGCTCTCCCCTGGCTAAACCCCAGCCACACGCTCTGTCTGAGCTCAGGCTGAGTCTTAAGGAGAAGAAGTGAGCAAAAAAGTTTTATTTCCTCAATTCTAAGACTAAAACAGTTCAGGACACCTCTAGGAGTCCAATGGACAGCTCATCATCTTCTACTGAAAAAGGAAAGACCAACTGTGTGATATCAGGCCCTAACTGCCACTCCCTGCCCAAAAGCAGTGTCCCCAAGGACCCCAAAGCTGTGGATTGGTGTTCTGTTGATGCTGTGGTGATTATTTTCCTTTTCTTTTGCATATATTTGATATACCTTTTATCTATTTTATATATAGCTTTTATATATACTCTATATTCTCAGCACATATATTTGTAGCTTTATAGCCTGATATTGCACCTTGGTTCCAGTGTTTTTCTAGGCAGGAAGAAAAAACATTCCAAAATTCTCCCAGCCGTGGGACCCCCTATGCTGTCTCGGTTCTCCATACAAACCAAGGTTGAAATCAGCTCTCTGAGACATAATATTGTAAACAGGGTACAAACCTCATCTGAGAGGGAGATTCTAGAAGTTGCTAGAATATGGGGGGAAATTACCTCATCTATTGAGCTTCTCATTGGGGAATCTTGGTCAGATATGGTAAATGCTAAGTCTGTAAAAATTGTGTCTGCATCACACATAGGGGGTGAATCTTGAGTGTTTTCCACCTTGACGAGCTGTGCATGGAAGTGATGCCTAAACCCAGGCTCACCTAAACCAGAGCCCAGACAGAATTGAGAGAATCCAAAGCAGTTCTGTTATTGCAGAGCCTTCAGGGCCATCCAGGGCAGTCCCAGCCCAGCCAGGGGCTGCACCCACAATGGACAATGGCTCACGGCTTTTTCACCCTTTCTCACTTTTGTCCATTTGCACATCGGGATTTGCTGAATCCTCCAATTGCAGCTGCAGCCAATGCAGTCAAAAACTCCAACTTGGCTCCCCCCAATTCTCTCTTGTTTCCATCTCTTGGGGCCTGGCCCAGGGAGGTGTCCTTGAGTTTGGGGCTGCAGAGGAATTGTTTTGTGTAAAAATGGGAGAGCAGGAGCTCAGCACTGTCTGTGGAGTCTGGAGTTAAACACTGGAGAATCCCAGCGTTACAGAGACATGGAAACAGAGAAAACTGAAATCATAAGGATCCTTATTAAACGATTTAAAGCCCCTTCATCATCCCAGGAGCAGAAGAGGGCATCCCTGTCTCTCAGCTGTTTGCCAGCCCTGGCTGTTCCCAGCTCTGGAGCTGTCGGAGTTGTGCTCGGCACACTCGGCTGAGCAGCCCCTTCCAGCACCGTTTGTTATTCACACGCTCCGCCTGCTAATTGCTTTCTGAAATGGGCAAGGAACAGATGAGGAGCAGAATGCAGCTCCTGACAGATTCCCTGGCGCTGTAAATACGACTCACCTTGCTGTAAACAAGGAAATGCTAAAAAAGAAGAAAAGCCGGAGAGGCGGAACACAGAGTACAGAAAAAAAAAGAATACAATAAATCTCAAGCTTGTGTGCTTCAAGGCAGCCTGCCCAGGGGTGAGGACCCCAATCTATTTGGTGTTTCGCTCCAAAGGCACCTGGGGGTCCCTGGGGAGCACATGCAAATGCCAGCACAGCTACAGAGCATTCCAGCAGAGCTGATTAGTGCCCAGCCACCTCTTTGTCTTGCTGGAGATACCCTGAATCAAGGTCTCCCAGGCTGCCTCTCTGCCTTCAGAGCTAATCCTGAAGAATGGGAGCAACAAAAGGTTGAAAAACAGAGCAAAGAACTTGATTTCCTTCAGGCTCTGAGCATCTCTCTCTCTCAGTGGTGTCAGGAGAGGCTCCTGCACCTCCCAGTGCACAGCCCCAGTGCAGAACTCAGGATCTGCTGTCTCTTTGCAGGTGTTATGTCTCTGCTATTTTAAGGAAATGATAATTTGCTCTTAAAGATAATGAGATTTAAAATTAATAAACTCGGGGCTTTAAGCTCTCTGGGCTGTGAATCCACATGCTGCACTTTAAACACGCTTCCAGATTTCTCTTCTACAGCCACAAGGCCTTGAAGCTTTTTTAAACCCAGCACTTCAAGGATCCTACATTTCCAGGAGCAGGGGGTCTGCAGGGAAACATCAAATATCATCAGATTCACAAGCACACAGCACAAATTGGCAGCACTGGTGGATAAACAGCCAGGATTGGTGCCTAAATTCCTGTGCAGTGATGGGATCCAATCCACCAGCGAGCCTTTCACCCCAGAGGGAAACTCTTTTCAATCCTGGATGCAGAAGAAACACAAACCCAGCTCTCATTTTTTGGGGATAAAAGGTGCTGGAAGCCCTAAAATTCTGTGGGGCTGCAAATAATGGGGAGCCCAAGGGTGAGAGATAAATAAAGAGTTCCTAAAGATACCCCACAGCTCCTTGGAGAAAGGAAAACTTCCACGTGTGAGAAATGAACTCTGCCACTGCTTAGGGCACGGGGACATCAGCACTGATAAAAGATATCAAACGATGCCAAGCAGATTAGGGAAAACGACCATGGAAATTTGGATTCACAGGATCCTTTTTCTGCAGACAGATGGTCATTTCAGCTTTCTATTCTCTAATCCCTTGTTCTGCAAAGCAAACATCCTAAATCCCAGATAATGTAGGTTTTACCATCTCATGCATTTCCCCCAGCATTAAGTGATAGGATCCATATGCTGGAACATCTGCACGCCTGAGGAATTCACAGCCACAGGAAACTCCTACCTGGAGCCAGCACAGAGGAGATCCTGCATCCTAAAATGCTACATCTACATGCTAAAGCTGTCACCTTTTCCATGGGGATTAAAGGGAACTTTGTCCTGTCCCTAGAAACCACTCAAACTCCAAAAACTCTGCTGGCAAGAAATCAGCTGCCAGATTTTTGCTCCCAAACCCAGGCAGAGGAGATGATTTTGGAGGGAGGGAAGGAGAGGAGCAGGAGGATGGTGAAGGCTCAGTGCTCAGAAATCCATTCCCAGTTTCCCTGTTTGTCAGCTGAAGTGATTCACTTGAAAAAAACCTTACCAAGAGTGCTCACAATTAACCAGATATTGAGCTGAATGCCATGAAATATGCATATTGTTGGCTTTCTAAAAAGCTGTTTAGATCAGGCCATGAAAAGACCAGAAATGGAGAATTAGAGCAACAATCGCTCCCCGAGCAGCCTCTAATGAGCTCTGGATGGATTTGGAGCAAAGGGAGGGTCTGGAGGAGCTCCACAAGGGATGCACTGGTGTAAATCATCTCATGGAGAAATGGTCCAGAGCTCTTGGAGCTGTAGATCCAGCCTGGCTTCCTCATCGAGGGCAAAACCTCAAAGGATGAGTTATTGCAGCAGGGAAATCACACCTACACCATTAATGATGGTCACAGAAAAGTTCCCAATGGGGTATCTCCATAGATGCACTTTTTAGGAGTTCCAGAGGCAGAGCAAATCTTCAGGGACATCGTTTTGGACAGGGGAGGGACATCCCTGACAAGGAGGAGTCACCCTCTGCTACCTGCAGCCTTGCACAGGGCAGGGGTTACAGCCCAAAACCAACAGCACAGACCTGGAACCTTCCTCCCTGAGCTGGAAATATCCTTCTTGACCTGGAAATATCCTTCTTGACCTGGAAATATCCTCCCTGAGCTGGAAATATCCTTCTTGACCTGGAAATATCCTCCCTGAGCTGGAAATATCCTTCTTGACCTGGAAATATCCTCCCTGAGCTGGAACCCTCCTCCTTGATTTGGAAATGTCCTCCCTGACCTGGAACCTTCCTCCCTGAGCTTGAACCCTTCTCCCTGAGCTGCAAATATCTTCCCTGACCTGAAAATATCCTCCCTGAACTGGAAATTTCCTCCCTCACCTGTAACCCTCCACCCTGACCTAGAAATATCTTCCCTGAGTTGGAAATTTTCTCCCTGACTTGGAAATAGCCTCCGTGACTTGGAAATTTCTTCTCTGACTTGGAACCCTCCTCCCTGAGTTGGAAATTTCCTTCCTGACCAGTAAATATACTCACTGAGTTGGAAATTTCCTCTCTGAGTTGGAACTCTCCTCCCTGCACTGACTCTCCTTGACCTGGAAATATCTTCCCTGAGTTGGAAATTTCTTTCCTGACGTGGAAATATCCTCCCTGAGCTGGAACCTTCCTCCCTGAGCTGGAACCTTTCCCTGAGCTGCAAATATCTTCCCTGACCTGGAAATATCCTCACTGAGCTGGAAATTTCCTCCCCGACCTGGAAACACCCTCCCTGACCCAGGAACACCCTCCCTGAGTTGGAAATTTCCTCCCTGACCCAGAACACCCTCCCCAGGCTCTCTTGGACCCCAGCACACCCCGGGGTCGCTGTTTCTGTCTCCACTCCACAGCCCATGGCTCATTGTACTCACACAGAGGAGTAAACTCTTCATTACTGGAGAGAGAGAGATCTGACACCACAAACAATGGGAGTAAAGTGATTGTATTTTCCAAATCATCACACAGGCTCTAATTCCATCTGCCAGATGCACTAATTTGCACTGGAATTGCCTCCTGAATTAGGAATTGGAGTTTTTGACAGGGAAGAGCGATGGCTGTCCTTGTGGCAAAAGGCTGGTGGGGAAAAGCTGCAGGTCCATTCCCAGCTCACACCTGATGCCTTAGGATTTTTCGTTTCTATATTTTCATGTGTCTGTATTCTTGTATTTCTCTAGTACAGCACTAAAAATGACCATTCTCCAATCTTTAGACAAAACAATTCCTCTCTGAGCCTTAATCCAAGGACACCTCGCTGCTTCAGAGCCCCAAAATATGGAAACAACAGAGAATTGGGGGGAGCAAATTTGGGGTGGTTGGCATCATCACCTGAAAAGATCATTGGAGAATTAAGGCCCAATATGTTAATAAGGCAGAACTTATAAAAGGTGAAGTTCTCGTGACTCGGGGTCCATTTTTGGTGTAGCCTCAGGAGGAGGCTTTGTCTGCCCTAATGTACCAGGGGGCCTGTTAGGCCTGGATTAAAGTTGTCTATTCTCATTCTCTTAAATTTTTCTGGCCTCTCTTTCAGATTAGCCTGATTGATAAGGCATCACACCAAAGTGCTTTTTGTCCTTAAGAATTAACTGAAAGGTGCTGAAAGAGAGGGATCACTAAAGGAGATTTTAAGGGAGGAAAGGAACAAATTGTTCTTTTAAAATGAATAAATTTAAATGCAGTTGTTCTATACCCAGAACCTACCTTTTTTCTCATGCAGGTTGTCCCCTGAAAACTGCACAGAGACGGCTTTGCACTTCTTTTTGTTGAGTGGAGCTGCTCAGTATGGGAGCAGCACCGACAATCAGATCTCCAAATATGCAGGGAGCGGATTTGTTCCTGTGGGAAGCAGAGGACAGGGTGCCCTGTGCTCTCCCAGACATGAGGTCATCCCTGCCAGCCCCCGAGGGGGTGCTGGACCAGCTCATTTGGATGGCAGGGACACTAAATCACCAATTTCACTTGAGTCATGCGCCCAAAAATCATCTCTGACTCCAGGAAGGGAAGGGATCAGGGCGTCCTGTGCCTCCCAAAACTCCAGGCACAAGGTTTGCTCCTCACACGTCACCTTCCCCCTCCAAAACGCAGATATCTCATCTTTATCCCAGTCCTCAGATGCTCCTTTATCAGGGAAGGGGTAAAAAAATGCTGTGGGAGATGTCAGTCAGATTGCTGAGACGTTTGAAGGAGCAGCGTGGTAAAATAAAAGCTGAATATGTAATGTTTAACTCTCGGGTCACCCTGGGGCTGGTGGAAACCACAGAATTCTGAATTTTCTATGGAAATGATGGAAGTTTAGGCACTGGGACATTTGTGGTGTCTCCCACATGGATCCTGATTTCTGGAAGGGTGATCTCACCCTGCAGCCCCCAGCAGGGTAATGACACCCTTTTCTCTCCCCCTTGTGTTTACAGACCCCAAGGAAAAACAGAATTAACACCCTTTTTTCTCCCCACTGTGCTTCCAAACCCTATGGAAAAATAAAATTAGCTCTCCTTTATCTCCCTCTCTCCCCCATGTGTTTATAAACTGCATGGAAAAATAGAATTAACACCCTTTCTCTCCCCTCTGTGTTTCCAAAGCCTATGGAAAAATAGAATTAACACCTTTTTCCCTCCCACCTGTGTTTACAAAGCCTATAGAAATATAGGATTAACACCTTTTTCTCTCCCACCTGTGCTTATAAAACTTACAGAAATTTAGGATTCTCCCTTTGGGTTACAAAAATAACATCCTCATCGAGTTCTCTCTGAGACTGACACACGCTGGAGAAATTTGTTGGAAATGCAGAAATTAGTCAAAAGCTATCAGAGGGCCAAAGACAGTGGGATCTCAAAGGCCCCTGCCTTGTTTGAAAACCCAAGGAAAACCATCTCAGAGGAATAAATATAATTATCACCGCAGCCCAGAGAAGACTCCCAGCTGAAGCTGGACCTGACACAAAGGAATAGATAAATAATGGAGAGGGAAGGGGGAAGCCAACGCTGCGTCTCTCAGATATGCAAAACCACCCAGCTAAACCCCAGGGAGCCACAGAGCTGCCTTTGTACAGGAATGATTAAAGACAAAGCAAACACCACCGAGTTTTTTTTCCCCTTTGCCTTTCAACTCCGGCAATTATAGAAACTTAACCTGAAGCACTCTCCATGTGCAACCAGTTGATCTGCAGAGCTACGTGTGCTCTTGATTTGCAGCCCAGATGGGCAGGGAGAGCGAATTCCTGCATGGAATATATTGTTGGGTGACAGGACTGATGATTTCTCCCTCTATTCAAAATTTCCTGGGATGAATATGATGCCTCAGGATTTCAGTTTCTCTATTTCCATGTCTCTGTACCCCTGGGATTCTTCAGTGTTTAACTCCAGACTCCACAGACAGTGCTGAGCTCCTGCTCTCCCATTTTCACACAAAACAATTCCTCTGCAGCCCCAAACTCAAGGACACCTCCCTGGGCCAGGCCCCAAGAGATGGAAACAACAGAGAATTGGGGGAGCCAAGTTGGAGTTTTTGACTGCATTGGCTGCAGCTGCAATTGGAGGATTCAGCCCCGATTTTGTGCAAATGGACAAAAGTGAGAAAGGGTGAAAAAGCCGTGAGCCATTGTCCATTGTGGGTGCAGCCCCTGGCTGGGCTGGGACTGCCCTGAATGGCCCTGAAGGCCCTGCAAGAACAGAACTGCTTTGGATTCTCTCAATTCTGTCTGGGCTCTGGTTTAGATGAAATGGATTCAGCCATCAAATGGCAGAGCTGTGGAAGCAGCACCTGAGGTCGGTCAGGGCTGCCAAAGCATCACCATTGCTCTGGTGCCTCCGTCTGGGACACACCCCAAACACTCAGACCTTAAAAGCCAAGGCATTGATTCAGGGAAGGAGGAATTTCCCCCCTGAAAATGCAGTTTAAATTTGCCTTTGGTCCTGTGCCACCCACGGTCTGTTTTCAAAATCCTTCTGTGTGAGCACAGATGGGCCTCACTGTTCTTCACAACAGCCATGGCCACACTCAGCTTCCTGCAGACAAATGCACCAAAGAAAAGGTGTTTTCCTGGCTTTTAAATTTTTTATTGATCTTTGGAGGGTGCATTCCCAAGGTTTTTCCCTCTTCTCATGAAGAAGTGAGAGGTCATGGGTGGGGAGAGAAAGCAGCAAGCTAAGAAACGAATCATGGAATAGAAAATAACATAATTCCAGGAACGAGAAGGAACAAAAGGTGAGCAGGCAGGATCATGGATCAGCTCAGCCAGCTGAGAGCAGTGTGGGTGCCCTCAGGTGACAGCAGAGTCTCACTTTAGCCAGAACAGCTCCAGCCCTGACTCTCAGGTGCACAAATGCAATAAAACATCCTCGGCACATCCATAGCAGCGCACCTGTAGAAATATAAAAGTAAATAAATAATCAGTGGGATGTGGGGTGAGAGTGTTGGTGCCTTTATTGCCTGGGAGCAGCTGGGCTGGCTCGGGATCCTGCATCCCTTGGATTCAATCCCTGCCATTGTCCTGGTGATGCCTGATGATTTTTGCTTTTCCTTTTTATGCTTTCTGTACCCTCTATGCATTCCCCTGCACTCCTTAGCCCACATGCTTGTAATTCCTGTAGCCTGATATTCCAGCTCAGTTTAGGAGTTCTGCTGGGCAGAGACCAAACATCCTCAGGAAGGGCTCAGCGTGCCCTGTGCTATCTTAAACCCGAGGCTCCAACCTTAGGTAAAGCCTTCTGTCTAAAACATCTTGTGTAAACTGAGCTCTGGCCTCATTCTAGAGGAGGATTCATTAAAATAAGGAGACATTACTGCATTTGTTAAGTTTCTTATTAGAGAATCCTAGATAGATATGAATTCCTGAAATCTATAAAACTTGTACCCGTGCTGTACACGGGTGTGCATTCTGCCATCAAGTTGTGCACCTGGGATCCCAAATACCGAGGTAAAACCCTTTTTATCCCCTTAACCGTGTCTGTGTCATTATTAAAAACTGCCCTTTCAAGGCAACACTGGGAGCTTGGTGAGAGCCCTGCAGCTGCAGCCCACCCAGAGAGATGGGGAGGCACGGGGGAAACTGCCCTGGATGCTCCTGCAAAAAAAAACCCAGCTGGGATTTGTTGTTTTTGGGCTGTTGTTGGGTTTGGGGTTTGCTATTTGGAGTTATTATGATGAGTTTGCTTTCTCTTCTCACCTCAGTGAATTATCCAGGGTTTTTTTTATCTCCTGGAGATGCCCAAATCTGCAGGACAGAGGGGGGTTGGTGCTGTCTCCTCTCCTCAGGTACCTTCAGCAGGAAGGATGAGGCTGTGCCTAAAATTCTATATTTGCCATCACAGGAATCCCTACACAGCAAGAAGGGGAGGATTTATAATTATCCTAAATACAAATTTTACCTAAGGGCAGTTTTCCACTTTGTATTTGGGCCAGAGAAACACCTTCGAGCACTGCTAATACCAGACCCTTCATACAAAACTGCATTTTTGTGTGCTGGCAGAGCCTGAAATGCCTCCATGGAAAACCCAAAAAATTGCACTCTTTTTTTTGATCTTCAAAAAAAAAGGTGAGTGAAAAAAATACAGCTTTGTCTGACACTGTCAGGCAGAAATACAGCCACAGTTTTCCTTCCCAAATGGTCTTTTTTAAATAAAACCACCTCATCCATTTCATAAAAGCAACTCATTTTAAAATAGCACTACTTTGGCATTAAAAATGTTTCCCCTTCATAAAACACCACTGCTACATTTTTAATATAATAGCAATTCATATCATCTAGAAATATGCTGCAGCTTGTATTTAAAGCAATATTAAAAATGTTTCCAAGGCACTGTAGCTATTCAAAGGCATCCTTCCCCTTTTTCTCCCTACATGGGGGATAAAACAGCTTTTAAGAAAGCTGGCAAAGGGTTTTTCTTTTTAAGTCACAACTGCTGCCCATTTTTCAGCCAGGATTCTACAAATCCTCTGTGTCCAACCCAACAGGAGCTGGAGGTGTGGAGCCCAAGCTCAGAAAATTCGATTTCCTCTCTGGAGTTCCGTTCCTGGCGTGTCCACCCAAATCAGGGACAGCAATAGACACCTCCAGGTCTTGCATCAACAATTAAACCCTAAATTTGAATTCCAGATCACAGACAAAAAGCCAGACAAAGGGAGTTTCAGGTGCTGCTGATGCAATCAGTCTTCTGCACCCAAATCCCTGCCCAAAATGAGCAGGGTGTTGTGCTGACAGGCACTGGCTCACATTTGGTTGGAAATCACAGTTTATCCTTCTTTTTCCTAAGCAGCAGGATATTTCATTAACTAAAAGCAAGCCATTAATGTAAAGAAGAAAGAAAAAAAAAAGTGTGGTAAGAAATGGGAAATTCAAAATAATTTCCAATTAATTTCCAGTTCATTTTCCAATAGTGCTGCATGAGATGCTCTGAGAAACCCTGGCACAAAATAAATGTGGAAATAAGAGAATTACCCTCTGCTGCCAGCTGGCTGCAAAGCCCACGGTGCTGACAGCAGTGGCAGGAGCTGGGTTTATTTTCTCTTGGATTTTTGGGGATGCTCAAGCCATGTGTCCAGAACAATCACACGACTGCTGCTCCCTGTCACCCTTGGGTTTCTCCTCATAATATTCCTTATTCATTAATTAGGTGTTTCAGCTCCTTCTTGCTTACACAAAATCCCCTCTTTGGGTTCATCTTTCTGGTACAAACCTTCTGCCAGTGAAATCTCCATTCCCTGGAAATAAATCCTGGTGCTGTCCCCAGCCCACTCAGCTCTATGGGATTATTGGCTTGGGCTCCAACAAAGCTGAAACTCTAATAATAATATATAATATATAATTACATCCACAGAAATATATCTATACATATTATAAATCAAATATATAATAAATATAAACATATAATAATACAAATATAAGTATAAATATACAAATGTATATACAGATATTGTTATAGATATGTTTATAGATATGTTTATGTTTCTAGATTTAGATATAGATATATTAATAGATATAGATATAGATATAGATATAGATATAGATATAGATATAGATATAGATATAGATATAGATATAGATATAGATAATATAGATATAGATATAGATATAGATATAGATAGATATAGATAGGCATAACCTAATTTTTATAAATGCCATTTTAACCATCCCACAACGATCTGGCTCAGATTTTTTCCGTGTACATGTCTTTCTGAGCCATGGAGCACTTTTTGGGAGCCTCTGAGTGTTGGAGAGAATGGTTGATGGGTGTGGGAAGCTGCAGGACACAGGGAAAGGGGAGTTATCAGCAGAATTTATTTGCTGCATGGCAGGAGATGGAGCACTGTGAACACACAGAAGAAAGGTAAATCTGACCAGTTTACACTTGGAATGGTAGAAAACTGATCAAGGTGGGGGAAAAAATACATTCTGTCAGCAAACTGGCACCTCTGCTCCATAAATCCCCGTGCCCAGTGGCTCCCAAACCTTTCTCACATCCCTCTTTCCCTCCGGGGGGTTGGCAGAACCGAGCCCCACATCTGCAAAGCAAAGGATCAATTCAATCTCCCCTCACCCTGCCTGGAAAGGAGACAGAGATCACTGCCACGCTGCTAAACGCCCCCATGCTTCTTCCCAAATGGTCTCCTTTGTTTCCAAAAGCAGCAGGACCAAGCTGGATGTACCAAAATTTATTTTCCCGCTGGTGGAGATGGGAGCGGAAAGCGGTGAAGTGCTGCGCCTGAGGCAGCAGCAGAATGAAAATCCTGTGTGTGTGTGACCCTGGCTGGTTTGATGATTGCCCACCTTGGCTGTTCCACATGATTTACAGCAGCTCCTCATCCCAGCACCGTCGTTGTGTTGTTTTCACAATGGTTGGGTTTACCCAACAGCGGGAAAGAAAATATTTACAGAAAGGGACGCGGCGTTAGCCAGGTGGGGATTGTGCATTGTGGGATTTATCAGGCTCAGATAAGCTTTTGAGGAACTGGGGGAGAAGTGTTTGTCAGCTGGAAGATGCACTCCCAGGCAGCAGCAGCGCTCCCCTTTCGATCAGCAAATCACGCCTTTCGCAGCAGGATTAGCTGATGCCTTTAATGATAATGTAAGAAGATTACACTTCTCCTTTCTCTTCGCCATTCAAAGCCCTTAAATACAGAGAGCTGGCGATATTCCTTGAAATATCACGGTGGAATTATCACTGTCCTCGCACAGAGAGGCCATCGGGGCTGAGCAGTGCCTCAAACATGTTCCTACAACAGCTCAGGGAGAGAAAACAGAGAGGGGGGAACGCCTCAAATCCCATCACCAGCCTGGTGCAGGGCAGTGCTCAGGATGTCACTGAAACTGTGGGAAAAACAAAAACTCTCCAACAACATTTTAATGTTAGAAAGTCAAGGCATTGCTTTATTTTCTGGCCAGGATGTGCCACAGAAATAATTTCATACACACACAGCCCGGTTGTGCAGAAAGAATCATTCCATAATATATGGAGTTCCCCCAAACTTTATCCAGTCAAAACCCAGAGAACTTTATTGGTTTAATGTTCATTGGTCCAACGTTGTGCAGTTCTCAGGATTTGGGTTCCTGTTGGATCTGGATTTGTTCCCCTCTGATGCTGATCAGGTCCTGCTCCTCATCTCTCTTTGCCCAGAGCAGGTGACCCTGACCATGCCAGGGGAGAGGTTTGGGGCTCATGTTCTGTAAATGGTCTGTGATGGTTACTGATGGTCACCAATGGTCACTGATGGCCCCTGATGGTCACTGATGGTCACCGATGGTCACCAATGGTCACTGATGCTCTTTATCTTTTGTTCTTCTCCTGCTCTGTTGAGCTGTGAAGCTCCTCAGGCCTCCCCTGCTGGAACAATGCCCTGCAAAGAAACTTCATCGCTCCTCCCCCAGGGCAAAGGTGAACAAAATCTTTGACTGAAGTTATATAAAAAAATTTTAAACTGGTATAATTTCCAACAAGGGGATTAGAGATGCTCTTGGTGATCCCAACACTGAGCTCTGCCCAAACACTGCTTTTTTTTGGGATACTCCCTGATCCGAGCCAAGCTGAGGAAAATTCCCACTGATCCTGGGATTCCCACTCTGCTCTGTCCCTAACAGCTCCTTCTGTGGAGGGGTTTGCAGCTTTAAGCGCTGGTATCCAGGGGATAATTACATTGGGAGATGCAAATTAAGGAGCATTTCTCGAACACAGAAAGCTCTAATTAACAAATAGTCCATCCAGGCTCAGTTAAATATTTAAATGATCTGACAGAGCTGAGCAGGGCTTGGAAACAGAGCTGCAGAGTTTTTTTTAAAAGCAGGAGGGTTCCACTTTGCGAGTTGAGGTGCAGGGGAGCTGGAACTAAACCAAAAGGAATAAAGATAAAACCAAAGGTGTAACAGAAAATTGGCAGTGGATGGGAGGGGGGAGTTTTCTAGGAATTAAATGATTCAGCTCAGCTCCTGTTGAACTTCCCTCAGGCTCTAATCCCGTTGCTGAGGAACAGGAGAACTCTGCACTTTGAGCACCCACAATTAGGGGGTTCTCATCCACCCCCATTCCCAATTTATCACTGGGGAAAGGCAGGATGGAACACAGGGAGGGTTTTCTTCGGGTGGGCATCTTTAATCCAAGCCTTTCTGGAGGATAAAGGGCTGGTGCAGGAAAGCTTTCCCAGGATTTGTGTCTTCCTCTGCCCCGAAATGGTTGTGGGATGGTTTATACCTCATGAAACATCCAGCCCTTCCCATCACAGGGAGAAAAGAACATCCCAAATACCAAGATAAGAGCTGCTTGGGGGGGAACTTAAAAGTAAGAGAGAAATGCTCCTTTTCTCTACATTTTGAACCTATTTTTACCATCCTTTATACGAGACATTATTATCTATTAAAGCCTGGGGGCATGGCTTAGGGGTGAAGGAAGTTCTTGATCTCTACAAGGCAATAGAGGTTTTGAGTTTTTGCTAAAGAATCATTTTTAATTCCAAAGATTCCTTTGATATCACCCCTCTGGAATCCCAGGGGATGGATTTGTGAGGCAGCAGCTTTTTGAAGGCAGAGGGACAGGCACAGAGCTGAGTACTGGGATGGTTTTCCTGCTCTTTGCTCCATCCCATCCCTGAGCTCGGGAGAGGACAATGCTTTTGTGCTTCCCAATCCAGGAGTATCCAGGAAAAGAAAAAGGTTTTCCTGGAGAGAAAGTGATGGGAAATAAAAAACTGGAGATGTTTTGCTGATTCCTGTTGCCCACAGTGCCCCAAAGCTGCTGCAGTCCTGGGAGAATGGGGCAGAGCAGGAGGTAAAAGAGGGCCCAGATTCCTCTTCATGCACATCTGGAGGGTTTTGATTTCTCTGCCTCTCTGGGCATTGGGATTTCAGGGATGTGACTGGATGGAAGAAGCTGATATCAGTTCCAGGTTTTCTTGGAGCTGAGCAAATTCCCAGAGGGTTATGGTAAAAAAAAAGAGACAAAGCAATAAATAGAAATTGTTTCTACCGGAGCACCTGGAATAAACCCAAACTCAACAAAGGGATCTCATTTGTGGGAGCCAGACTAGTTTAGATTTAATTTCATATCATTCATCTTCCCCATGTTGCTGTACCTCCACCCATGTGTTTGTGCCTCTCCCTGAGCCAACAGAAGGAATAAAAAATCCCAGGTTGAGCCTTTATTAGTGTGTGTAATGCAAGTCAAGCTGCTCTGAACATCCTCTTGTTGGGTATTAATGCAGCGTGCCATTTGTTACACGAGTATTTTGCTGTGGCAGACAGAAAGTGACATTTATGGGTCTATCATGAGAATGAATTTCACCATCCATTAAAATGATGTACAGGTAAACACTCCATTCATTTTAAATCCAGGAGCTTTGGTTCCTTCCCTGCTCTGCTGGATGGGCCCATCAATACAGCCACTATTAGCCCAACTATTCACTGGGAAGTGAGAACGACTGAAAAATGGTCCAGGTTTGTAATTAAAGGGGTTGTAGCTCCAAGGGAGAATAGTGGAATTGAAGTTATCTGTGATGAATCTCTGGGGCTGGGAAGGCACCGTCCAATTCAATCAGCAGGAGACACCAGCCAGCCCCTCCAACCAGCCCAGGGCCAGGTTTACAAAATATTTATATAAAATTCGAAGTTAGAAAAAGTCAAAATCAGTAAATCTGGGTTTATAAACCGCTCTGTGGGGCGCAGCTGCCCAAGTGAAGCAGGAGAACGCAAGGATTTGGCACTGAACTGTCACTCTGTGGGGCAGATTGGTGTCCCTCAGCCACCGTGTCCTACCCAGAAGAAGTTTTTATCACCCCATTTCCAAATTCCCTAAATTCCCTGCTGGGGAGGATGCTCAGGATGTTTTCTGGAGAATCACCACGAGAAACAAGCGAGGTGGGAAGCAAATTTCCTCCAAATGTGAACCACGGCCCCTGCAAAGCAGGGCACTGCTGTTTACCCGCCGTGATTGTAAAAATTAAAGCAATAACAATTACAATTAAGTGACTCACATGTACAAATGTGCAATTAATTTCGGCTTGGAGGCAGCAATATTGTGTATTAAATAAAAAGCTGCGTGACTCAGATGCTGCCATTGCTCATCCCACGTGAGGCTCCAGGGATTTGGGATCATCCAGCTCACAATTCCTGGATGAAGCATTCAACCTGTGCCTCACAACCTTGGGTGCTGTTTGCAAACTCAGGATGCTCATCTTGGGCCAAAGCAAGCCTGGGGGGTTGTGTTTGCTCCATCTGAGCTCTGGCTCTGTTTGTTTGTCATTCCCAGATTTTGGAATGTGCTCCTGAGCTCGGGTTTAATTTGGAGCCAAATGTTGGTGCTGTTTTGGGCTCTCTCTGGATGAGTCACATCTGGAGCCTTTCCTGGTGTGACACAGCACTCACCAGCCACGCTCCTTGGGGCTGAATTAACCCCCAGAGAGCTCCAGCACGAGCTGTGTCACCAGGTTGGTTGGAAATTATACCACTTAAAATTTTTTTTTATATAATTTCAGTCAGAGATCCTGTTTGCCTTTGCCCTGGGGGAAGGTGATGAAGTTTCTTTCCAGGGCATTGTTCCACCAAGTGAGGCTGATGGAGTCAACATCTCAACAGACCCAGGAGTGGAACAGGAGAGAAGAAAAGCCATCAAGAAATTATCAATGGAACATCTGAGCACCCTGGTGTGCTCAGAACATCTGGTCTGGGAAAAGAAAGGTAAGAAAGAGCACCTGAATAACATCAGAGGGGAAGAAATCCAGATCCAACAGGAACCCAAATCCTGAGAACTGCACAACATTGGACCAATGAACATTGAACCAATAACGTTCTCTGGGTTTTGACTGGATAAAGTTTGGGGAAAATCTTGTAAAATCCATGTGTCATGGAATGATTTTCTCTGCACACCCAGGCTCTGTGTGGATGAAATGATTTCTGTGGCACATCCTGGCCAGAACAACATCCTGGCCAGAAAATAAAGCAATGCCTGATTCTCTGTCACTCCAAATATAGTGTTAGAGGGTTTTCTTTTTCCTGCAATTTCGGTGACAAGGTCACAGAGATGTCCCCACAGACAGAGATGGTGCAGAGCCACATCCCTAATCTTCTCCTGACAGTGAAAATCCCAATGAAAGTCAAGGAATTCTGTTCTCAGACAAAATACCAGAGTTCCACACCCACTTGTTGCATTTACAAGAAGCTTTTCCTGCTTTTGTGAATATTTTGATCCCCTGGATTTCTAAATTCTTTGTGTCAGCTTTTTAACTATTGGCTTGTTGACTCCATCAGAATGGGGCTGTTCACAGCAAAACGTGTGCCCACAAATCAAAAGAGAATAAAATGTGTCTCTTTTTTTAATTCCAGTGGCTGCATTTCCAAAGTATAAATATTTCTAACTTGTGCCTATAATTTATCACCTGCAGTCTCCTACTCATCCAGTAAGAACCAGAGAATTAAGAAGTTATGGCAGAAAAACTTTTAAGAAAAAAATCTCTTTCTTTTCCTGACAACATTCTTCAAATCAGTGGGGAGGAAAAAAGAAGAGTATAGAAAAATCAATGCAAAAAAATTATTTCTAAGTAGGATATGTTATAAAATGCTCCTGAAGGCATCAGCAGCTCTAGGATTCCCATAAATAAGTTTTCCATAATCAGTCAGTATTTAATTAACACCCAGAAAGTGCCTGACAGAATCTAAATGGAATCTTTCAGGCACTTAATTTAGAAAGTGTTGTTGAAATGTCTTGCAAATGCTTCTCCTGGCCAGTTGTTTCTCTCCCACAGATGCAGAAGCTTTATCTCATGGGCAGCTTGTCTGCTTGAGTTTGGGAAAACCTGAAAAGCTGCAATTCCCTTTCAAAGAGGCTCTGTTTAATTCATCCTCCTCTTTCTCTCAATTACAGCCCCTTCCCCGAGGAAAGGCAAGTGAGGAGAACCTGTTTGAGCTGAGACTGAAATGAGGAAGCAGAAAGAAAAAGGGTATTTCCTAAAAACTGCTGTAGGAATAATTACTGAAACCACACAGCTCTTGTTCTAGCAAATGAATTATTTTAATTATTTTCAGAGTAATCCTCGCTCTCCTTGCTAATTTTTGTTCATATTCATTCAGACACGTGTCTTCCTCTGCCTCTGTACCAGCTAAGCTTTGCCTTTGATCTCTTTATTAGCAGGGCTCCCCGGGAATGTGTTTTTATTAAAAAAAAACACACCCTGGAAAATGTTCTGTCACAAAATGGGTCCTGGCGTGGCAATTTGCTGAGACAGAGTTAAAGATTGATGCTTCTGCTGCAGACTGGGAGAGATTTGATGGGATTTTTGGTGGAAGAGAGAGAAGGGCTCGATTTGTCTGTAGGATTTCACCAAATCCCGCTAAAGAGCGCACCCTGACAGAGGTGTTTTGTCTCACAAAAACCAAATGTGGAGGGAAAAGTGCAACCAGAGCAGCAAAGATTCCTCCCCCAAAACAATCCCACACCCTCCAGACACAGGGATTTCAAAGATTCTTCCACTCACCTGTGGCATCTTTGTGTTTCACAGGCCGTGATGGATTTTACCTTTTTTCCTCATTAATTCGTATGAGCCACCCTGTGTGATTTCTCATTCTCACACAGGTGCAAACAACCTGGAAAAACCTTGCATTTCTTCTGAATTCTCACTGTTTCTTCCAAATTTTGGCCCAAATTTTGACCCAAATGAGAACCTCAGACCCTTCCCCAGTATTTGCTGTGGGAAACCCCTCCTTTCAGGGGGAAAGACAGGGGAGGGAGCAGATGATCAGAAATGAGGAGCATTGAGGACCCACAGCTCCCAATTTTCACCGAGACCCCGCAGCAGGGTTGGCACAGGGAACAGAAATTGCAGCTGACGTGGATGCAGTCCCTAAATAGAAGATTTTCGGATCTCCCCCCTGGGCTGTGGCAGCTTTTTCCTGAAAAAATATTGGTGAATTGAGGGGTCTGGTGAATTGAGGGTCTGGTGAATTGAAGGGTCTGGTGAATTGAAGGGTCCCTGCACTGCAGGATGTGGCACAAATCCCTGGCACACCAAATCAGAGTGATCAGAATGACCCTTCCCTCAGCTGGCACAGGTCTGAAGGGGCTCAGCCTCTTCCAAGCCCCATTTCCCAGAATAATTGAGGCTGGAAACACCTCCAAGGTCACCAAGTCCCACCTCTGACTGACCATCACCCCCACCAGACCAGGCACTGAGTGCCACATCTTCTGCTTCGTTATTTTAGCAGTTGAAATTACCCCGATCTGCTGGACATTTCAAAATGATCTGGGGAGGAAAATCGTCCTGGCCATGTGTGCTTTTCCACTACTTAAATTTTTTTTTCTGGCAGCAGGATATGAGACACAATGCTCAGAGCATCTCCCTGCCACTGGAAGAAAAGTCAAGGCAAATCTCAGCCCGTGGGCTCAGTGTGGCTGCAGATCTTGCTCACAGACTCAGCCCAGCAGAAAGCAGGGAAATATCCATCCCCAGGTCTCCAAATGTCCATCCCCAGCTCCAAATGTCCATCCCCAAGCTTCTCCAAATGTCATCCCCACTCTCCAAATGTCCATCCCCAGCTACTCCAAATGTCCATCCCCAGCTACTCCAAATGTCCATCCCCAGGTACTCCAAATGTCCATCCCCAGGTCTCCAAATGTCCATCCCCAGGTCTCCAAATGTCCATCCCCAGGTCTCCAAATGTCCATCCCCAGCTCAGAACATCTCTTGCTGCTGGGAGCAAAGTCAGACCCGATCCCAGCCGAGGGCTGGGTGTCACAAACCAGGCTGGGTGTACAACCCAAACCCGTCTCCTTGCAGGGACTGAAGGGGGAAATGCTCCCACAGCAGTGCTCAGGCCAAGGGTGCAGAGGGAATGTGGTAGTTCTGAATTATTGGGCATTTTTTGTTATCTTGGAGTGACTTCAACTCCTTCCACTCCACCTCCTCTGCAGTCTTGCAGCACCTGAGCAGGGAGGGATGTTAGCAGGAGCCATACCTCACCCATCTGGCTATTCACTAAAAAAAAGCATTTGTAGGTGGTAAAAAAAACCAGAAAAATGGCTCAGAAAGTGCCTCCAGAAAGACTCTGCAAGACAAGGGTCAGCACGATTACCCTGAGATGAAAATGGGCTGTGCCCAAGGCTGTGAAAGGGGCAGAGAGTTCCTGCATCACTCGGGGATGGAGGCACCCAGAATTGGCTCCAAATGCATAAATAAAGAGTCAGAGAGTTCCTTAATCACTCGGGGATGGAGTCTACACACAAATAAAGGGGCAGAGAGTTCCTGCATCACTCCGGGATGGAGCCACCAGGGCTGGCTCCAAACACACAAATAAAAGGACAAACCAAAAGCCCCAAAAGTGCCAAACTCACACCTGATGACAGAAAATGCAGCCTCACCCCTCATTAATTCCGTTCTGCAGAGCATCCCAGGATTCTTACATAAAAGGTTCCCAACAAACGCGCGGCATTGTTAGGAAAGCGTTCGGTCTTTATTTTTTTTATTTTTTTATTTATTTTTTTTTTTTTTTTTTTTTACAAATTAATTAATTTGCAGAGTTCCCTTAATGACAAGCATTATCTAATGGCACCGAAACCACCAGATCAAACAGACGTATCCAACCGGAGCAGTGAGAGAGTGACGGGAAAGCGTCTTTAGGGTTGAGCAGGGGAGCACCAAACAAACAGGCAACCCCATATGTTTCTTTTCGTTGAATACCCGCTATCTGCGTGTGAATAAACATTTCGTATCGCACCTTTTGATGGCTGCCACAACAATATTTCAAAGGGAGAGCTCCTTTTTTTGCAGGGAAGGAGAGGCTGCTCTTGTGCGAGGAGAATGAGATGAAAGGCAGCTTCACGATGGAGCTGCAGCGCGGCCCCGGAACCTTTTGAACCGATAGGATTTATGTGTCATTAAATAATTAACTCAATGATGCATGAGAGAAAGTCGTGTAAAAGACCTCCATTAATTGCTTTCATTGCAGCAGGCGGCGGGTGCTCGTGATGAGATATAAACCGGGTGAACTTTGTTTCCGAGATTGCCTTTTAAGTGCGGTCATAAAAGGAGTGAGAAATGGCTCGTCGGAATGCGACTTTTGTTTGCTGCAATGTTTTGTGGTGTTGCAGTGTCTCTGCCTCAAATTAATTGACATAATCAGATGCCAGGCTCAGCCCTGCCCTTGTGCCACCGGCTTTGTGCTGTTCTCTCTCTCCTCTCATGAATTCCAGGGACAGTGAGAGGCAAAGCAAAGCCTGTCTGAACTATGGATTTTTAATTAATTTATCTGCTGCCTTTTTATCTTTCAGTATTCACAGGCTGGAATAAGCAATTTGGTTTCAACTGCCTGCTGCATTCTGCCACCTCTCTTGGGATTATCCTGTAGTCTAATAGGATATAATTCCTGATTGTGTCAAACTCTCGGCGCTTTATTTAATCCAGCTAGTTTTTTTTCAGGCTTTTCTGCGTCACCCTTAAACCCTTTCCTATCCTGGCGCTCGCAGCCTCTGACAGATTTTCCTGCAGGTTCTGGAAGGAGGAAATGGAAGTCAGGTCTTGGACTCAATCCCCACTGCACTAAATTAAGCAGTTTGATGAGCAATTGGAGTAGAACCAGGGAACAGCCCCCAACCTCCACCCTGACCTGAGCTCAGACAAGCCTCGGGGCAGCTCCAGGGTCAGGATTTCAGCTGAATTCAGAGAAAAGCTCTGCCTTGTTCTTCCAACCTGTTGCATTTGAAATGAGTGGGGTGAGAGCTGCTAATGGGAATAAAAGGCAGCTAAAAAAAAATCCAAAAACTAAACCCCACTAATTTATGATTCTGGTTAAACATCTTCAGTTAAAAGGCAGCATTCCCAATGCCAGTTTTACCATGGGTGGGAATGAAGTCGCTTAACAGAAGGGATTTCAGCACAATTTGTGTGCCACGTTCTCACCTCAGCTCACGGTGACAGAACCTGCACTTAACCTCGGAGGAGGATTGGGATTGTACCATCCAGATGGGGCCATTTTAGCCAGGTTGCTGCTTCATTATTTAAAAGGTTAAAAAAAAAAGGAAAAAGAGAAGGACTAATCTGATGCCATCTGCTCAGGATGAGGTGAGAAAAATTCTGCCAGGCTTTTATGTTCACCCCTGTTCGCTGGGCTCACTCGGGTATCCATTGCCACTTAATCACACACTGTCACCTTGGCTACTGCCACCTCCAACGGGCACACAAAGGCTGGACAGAAGCTCCTCTCTCCTCACAGATGGCCAGCAGCAGCTGAGGGTGGCAAGTGATGAACAGAGGATGCTCCCTGCCCTGAGCCCAGCAGCTCCTGTGGAGGGGACCAGGCTGTGCTGGCTGCTGGGGACAGTGGGGCTGTCACCACCGGGAGGATGGATCTCCAAACAAAAAATTCCCAATTTTTATGAGGAAGCACAGCAGGGCTGTTGGGTTGGTGCAGGGGGGGAGTGAAGCAGGGAAAGATGATCCCACAGGGTTTTTGCCCAGGAAAAGGGAAACAACAGTGCCAGGAATGAGACACAGAACTCGTGAGATGAGCAGGACAGTCTCAGAGCGGGATGTCACCACAACAGAGCGCTCACAGAGGACGTGATGGCAGCGGGCAAGGATGGAGCTCTGCTGGATTTCGGAGCTCAGGGGTTTTGGCTGCTCCCACCTCCACAGAAAGGCAGATCCTGACACTCCAGAACGCAGGAATGGCCAAGCAGAGCGATTCCCTCACCCTGGCTCTGCCAGCACTGAGTGAGGAACTCCCTCAGTCAGCGCTCACTTCCCACAGCTCTGCTGCTCACAGAGAAAAACTCACCTTGATCACGGCACGTGGAAGAAAAGGGTGCAGTTAATGGGCTCTTAATGGGGTGGGATTGGCCCTCAGACCCTGCTCCAGGCTCTGGAAACCAAAAGGAATGGGTTTTCCATGCAGCAGTGACATCAGCCGTGGTCTTCACGCCGACTGCCTGCAACGAGCTTCATTAATGTTTTCCTGGGTATAATCCATCATCCCTTCAACAATGCATTTCTGACAGTTAATTAGACTCCACGGAGTGGAATAAGTAGAGCCGTGTTTGGAATTATAATCCAGACCTGAAAACGAGATCTTATGAGGAATTTCAGCAGCCCGGGCTCTTGGACATCTTCAGGAGTTTTTATTCCAAAAGCTTGGAAAACTGTGCTGAGTGAACTCTGCAGGGTGTTTGCTGATGGATTCATTGCAAAGAGGAGTCAGGAATCAGAGGCCACCTGCTCATTAGCAAAACCCCAAAAGAATAAACCAACAGATAAATAAATTCAGCCTTTCTGAATGAAGCTGGACCTCAGGTGTTATTGCTTATCCTGGGAGAAACTCAGGACATGAGAGGTAAAAATCCTTGTCAAACTTCCTGCTGATTTCAGTGGGGTTGGACATGGGAAGTCAGACTGTATTAAGGATGGAAAATTCTGCAATAGGACCTGCTTCATCTGGATTACCTGGGACATCTGGGTTTTTTTAGAGCAATGCTGTTATTTACCAGGTATTCAGAACAAACCCAGGAACCTGGGAGTGGCTTCTTAATCATAAAAATGATCTCACTGAGTATATAACGAGATTGGATTCATAATACTCGAGATTTGTCTGGGTTAGGAAATCCTAAACCAGGAGCGCTCCTGGGGATGCACAGCCAGGGATGGGACGTTGAAGAGGAGGACAGAGCCTGCCCTGTGATGAACAGCACGAGGCAGCAGAGATGTTTTTCCAGAAGGTGCCCGCTGGCTTCAGACACACACCAATGCTGTTACCTCGAGGCCCCGGGCACAGGCAGCCTTCCTGGACAGCTGGCAGTGCCACCAAGTGTGACAGCAGAGCAGCGAGTTTAAACAGAGCTGAGCTGCTGCTTCCCACACCTGGCATCCTCTCCCTCTGTCTTCTCGGCCTTAATTGGTTTTTAATTTACTGCTTATCGAGGCAGAGTTGGAAAGATGTCCCAGAACCTCTCTGGATGCAAATATCCCATTGAACACGGCTGTGGATCTTTGATTGGGGAGCTCCTGCAGCCATCTGGAAGTTTCCTTGGTAAAAGGAGACCCTCCAGCTTCAGGAGGGAAATTCCTCCTTTCCTGAATCAATGCCTTGGCTTTTAGGGTCTGAGTGTTTGGGGTGTGTCCCAGAGGGAGGCACCAGAGTGATGGTGATGCTTTGGCAGCCCTGACCGACCTCAGGTGCTGCTTCCACAGCTCTGACATTTGATGGCTGAATCCATTTCATCTAAACCAGAGGCTGGACAAAATTGAGAGAATCCAAAGCAGTTCTGTTCTTGCAGGGCCCTCAGGGCCATTCAGGGCAGTCCCAGCCCAGCCAGAGGCTGCACCCACAATGGACAATGGCTCACGGCTTTTTCACCCTTTCTCACTTTTGTCCATTTGCACAAAATCGGGCCTGAATCCTCCAATTGCAGCTGCAGCCAATGCAGTCAAAAACTCCAACTTGGCTCCCCCAATTCTCTGTTGTTTCCATCTCTTGGGGCCTGGCCCAGGGAGGTGTCCTTGAGTTTGGGGCTGCAGAGGAATTGTTTTGTGTAAAAATGGGAGAGCAGGAGCTCAGCACTGTCTGTGCAGTCTGGAGTTAAACACTGGAGAATCCCAGGGTTACAGAGACATGGAAATAGAGAAACTGAAATCCTGAGGCATCAGCACCTCCAGCTGCCTTTTTTTCTTTTTTTCTCCCTGAATCCAATCAGGGAATGGAATGAAGCTTTGAGGTGCTCTGCACACTCAGAGAGTCTGGAGCTACTGGGATGACCAAATCCCTTCTGTGTGCCCAGATCAGGGGTGTTGCTTGTGCAGCTCTGGAGGCTTTGCTGGGCATCCCTGTCCCAGTGCTGGAAGCTGATCTGACAGTGGGATCGGCCACTTCCCACAGAGAAATTCACTGGGACACTGCAGAGCAAAGGCAAAATCCCACAGCCTGGCAAAGGAAAACCAACAAAGAAAAAACAGGGCACATTCTAAACACTATCATTTGCGACAACCAATTCAGTGCCTAATTTCCACCTCTGCTTAATCTGAGTTGTTATGGAATATATTCAGATTTGCATATATATTCATATATATATTCAATCTATATTCATACGTGTTGAAATGGGTGCTGCATTTGGACTCATCTTATTTTTCACGTATCAAAAAATACATTACAAAATATTTTTGTAATAACAACACAGGCCTCAGAAGATGAAACCAAGTGCCTGCATCAGCTGAGCAGTTCTGAGATCATTAAATAATGCTGCACCCTGAATTCAGAATATATATATATTTTAAATCTTATTATGCTTGAGTTGTAGGTATTTTTGTAGCAATGTAAGCTGGAGTGAAGAAAAAAAGTGAGAATTGGAGCAGAAGATTGGATACACAGCTCCCAATGCTCCTGCTGGCTACTCATTGATTATTTGGGGTGTAAATTGCATTGATTATGGTAATGAGAAGGTTCAGGGAGAGGTGACAGGCCCATGGATAGGTTTTCCAGGCCAGCAGGGGAATGTCTGAGCGCTGAATGCACAGGAATTCACAGCATCAGGAGCTGCTGCTCTCCCCAGCCCAGGATGTCCCAGTGTATCTGGAGCACTGATGTTGGTCCTCAATCAGAGCAGGATGTGCATTCCCCCCTGGAACAGCAGAAGAAAACATGCCCTGCCCCAAAAGTGACATTGAGGATGTCACCAAAACTGCGGGAAAAAGAAAACCCTCCAACAGTATATTTGGAGTGATAGAGAATCAGGCATTGCTTTATTCACTGGCCAGGATGTTGTTCTGGCCAGGATGTGTCACAAAAATCATTTCATCCACACACAGCCCGGGTGTGCAGAGAGAATCATTCCATGACACATGGATTTTACAAGATTTCTCCCAAATTTTATCCAGTCAAAACCCACAGAATTCTACTGTTTTAATGTTCATTGGTCCAACATTGTGCATTTCTCAGGATTTGGGTTCCTGTTGGATCCGGGTTTCTTCCCCTCTGATGTTAATCAGGTGCTCCTTCTTCTCTTTCTTTTCCCAGACCAGCTGTTCTGAGCACACCAGGGCTGATGTTCCGTTGATGTTCCATTGATAAATTCTTGATGGATTTTCTTCTTTTTTTTCTTCTCTCCTGTGCCACTCCTGCTCTGTTGAGATGTTGACTCCATCAGGCCTCTCCTGCTGGAACAATGCCCTGGAAAGAAACTTCATCACTCACCCCCAGGGCAAAGGCAAACAGGATCTCTGACTGAAGTGATATAAAAAAAATTTTAAACTGATATAATTTCCAACAAGAACACCTCTGCCAGAGCCAGGAGAGAGCCCAGCTTTTCCAGCAGCTCTGCCAAACCGAGCAGGGCTCTGTGACACACACACAGCTCCTCTCATCATCTCCCAACACCTCCAAAAGCTTTGTTTTCCTGCTGGGGGAAGCCAATTTTCCAGCATCCCCTTTGCCAGCCGTGGATTGATGAAGGGCTGATATTGGGAAAGATTGGAGCTCCCTTCACCAATCTCTGTCACAGCTCCTGGGGAAACTCTTGCAATTTGTCACGGGGATGCTCCGGGGACAGGGATGTGAGGGATTATCAGATGCTCAGACACAGCTCTGAGATGGCAAATGAAAGCCAAGGCACAAGTGGAATTCTTCAGCAGATATTGCATTTCTGGGGCATTTTTCTCCTGCCACCCAGGATATCTGATATTTCTCCCCAGCGTGAATTCAGCTTTCAGCCTCCAACCACCAACATTTTAACAGGAGAGAGGTTTAGCATCTGCTCTGATATTTTAAGCACAAAAGAAAAAAGACCTGTAGCTTTGTCTTGACAGCGTTGGTGGATTTTTTTTGTCCCTGTTTCTCTTACTCAAAGGTTACACAACGCTGGTGCAGCACAGAATTGTCCTGTCAGGCACAGAGACACAACTGTGGCTGCTGCACAAATTCTTTCCACGCCATAAATATAGATCTTCCCCCGTAATTGCAACACAATCTCGATCTGCCTGCGGTGATAAAGAAAAAAAAAATTTAAAAAAAGCTGTTTAATTTAATTAGAGTCCATTTGGAAACCTAGCAGCATGAAATAATTTGATTTACAGAAATAACCCTCGCTGGCTACAGACGGCATTTCTTTGTGTCTTATCTGGGGTAACAGTGACTGCAACATTTCAAACCTTAAACTGCATAAACAGTGTGACCAGAGATAGCCCTGAGAACATTTCAAATGACGTCAGGGTGCTGCCACTTATTCAGCTCTCTGTCCTCTCCCAGGCAAGGATGCTAAAAATGATGCTGGAATAACATTCATACCTACAGGGAATTTTAGCTAAATTCTGTCCGGTTTCCATCCTCCCCAAAGGAGCAGCTCCCACTAAAAACTCCTTTTCTATGGGTAAGACCATTGCTGGTAGAAGGGGTAATATTTTATGAAGAATGCCCTAAAATTATTTGTGAGGTGTGGCATTAAAAACTTTTCATTCATTCTGTGGCAGGTGATTACTAGAGGTGAAAAAAATGTAGGACAGAATGAAGATTCTGTGGAAAAACTGGTTAAAAAAAGTGTGGGGGTTATTTTGGTGGTTTGTTTTTCTTTTTTGCTTGTTGTTTTATTTGGTTGGGGTTTTTTTGGGGGGCGTTTGGTTGTTTGGCTATTTCCCCCCAAAATCTTCAGGGGAAAATACTTCCCTCCCTTCCCCAATTTAATTTGATTTTTTTTCTCCATTTGTTTGCTAACTGCTTTGTTTGTTTACGTCTAATTAAAATGGGAAAACCTGAAAAGAACAAAGTTGCTGCAAAGCAAAATTTTATCTGATACACAAAAAAGAGCTTTTTTTTTGTGTTTACTCACACTTCTGGCTTCCAGTAACTTTTTGGAAAAGCTGAGAAACAAATGATACAACCACAAATTCTTCTGTTGCTTTGGCATTTTATTTCTTCCAGAAGTAAACCCTAAAAGAGAACAGAACCTTTCTTTGAAGGTAAGAGGGAGCCAGCTGATTATTTAGCTGATCTCTTGTACCTCACAAATGTTTTATGTACCATGATATCCACTGTATTTATTTCTATAAGTCCAGTAATTCCATCTAAATTAAGGCATTTCCATCCCCTAGGGCTAAACACAATAAAAAAATCTTTAAATTTGACTTTAGGAATGTCAAGGTAGGAAGATCCCACCTTTTTAACTTTTCAAAGGGAGCAGGAGCTGCTTCTGAGTGACAGAAGTGAAGAAAAAGGAGGCTGAGTTGTGTGAGAGCTTATTATAATATAATAATAA